>JAUEKR010421285.1:1520-12622 GCA_031762895.1 Corambe burchi
ATTGTTTATTATTATTTTTTACCGTTTTTATATAAAACACACAAAGGCCTATCATTATTGTTTATTATTATTTTTTAACGTTTTTATATAAAACACACAAAGGCCTATCATTATTGTTTATTATTATTTTTTACCGTTTTTATATAATACACACAAAGGCCTATCATTATCGTTTATTATTGTTTTTTACCATTTTATATAATACACACATAGGAATATCACTATTGCTATCATTTTCATTACAATAATATTTTTTATCATTTTTTTTTTATATAAAGAGCATTGCTCATAATCATAATGCACACAAACGCCTAGTGTTATCATAATTTATTATTATTTTTACCATTTTTATTTAATGAGCTTTTATTATTTTATTTTTTTTAATACATTTTGGCTATTTTTTTATTATTACTTTTTACTTTTTTATCTATTGTATATGATGAGCATAGCCTCGTTCATTACGTGCTAAGGCCTATTATTATTGTTTATTTTTTCAATATTTTTATGTTATGGGCGTTGCGTATAAATAGTATAATCCACACAAAGACCTATTATTATTGTTTTCATTTATTATCTTTTACAGGGTTTTTGTTATGAGCATTGCTTATAATACATATAAATTTTAAAGGTCTATCATTAACATTCATTTTCTTCATTTTTTAAAACTGTTTTTTTTTTAAAATAATGAGTATTTATTCTTTTTATATATATATATATTGAATGATATTTATCATATCGCAATACGTCAGTTTATATTCAAATTTAATTTTTACAATGGTGGAGGTGAATGCAAATTGGTATATAAATATTATGCATATTTTCTATATATGGAGGGAACGTTTTTGAAATTGTGTTTTTGTTTTCTTTAGCTGTTTTTTATTCACTGTTCATTTTCTACACCATTCCAAAAAACTTGAAATCAAAGGCAAATATGAATTTTATGGATAATAACTATACAGTATAATCTAGTCATTCTGTTTTTTTAAATTTTGTTGTAGATTGTTTTTCAATTATCTTATTAAGAAATATATACAGATTGTTTTGCTGCTTTTTTATCATTTTTTTATGCATGATAAAGATATCACTATTTCTATAATCTGGTTTGGGGTTAAATTTCAATACCAGCGATTATGCTGGTTTTTATTTAAATATTTGATAAAAAAAAAGTTAATTATACTAATTTTGTATACCCATAATATAAATAGGTCTTAATTTCATGAATATTATCTCATTGTAATATGATTGAATTATGATAATGAATATGAGTGTTATATGCAGATTATAATACTATACAGTAGTTCTTAGACATGAAAATATTCACTATTCACATTATTATAGTGCTCATTATGTATGTGTGTGTAAAATAGACAGACAAAAAAGAGTTTTGATTGTGTGTAAAGTATACATATATACGTTTATATTATAATTAAGTTCACTGATTATTGCTAAGCTATTAATATTAACATTAATGCTTATCTTGTCTTATTGTTAAATGTTTATCTATTTAGTGGTATTTCAATCATGCATGAAGCATAAATGCTGTACATCACTACCACTTATTAAACAATGTTATTTGGTGAAAATTAGATGAAACCAAAAAAAAATTCATAAATTATAATTATATTCATCTATTATCTTGATGTGAATTAATAGAATTGCATGCACAGATCAAATTTGAACTTAATTTGCGCTGACAATGGTCACTGGCTGAATCAATCATTATCATATAATAATCATAGTACGCAGATTATGCATGCAGCGATATCAATGGGGAAAATGAAAGAAGATTGTTACATCCAAAGTTTTTTTATATCCGTAATAATTTATTAGCATTGCTGTATAGGGGTTGTCTCATGAAAAAAAACGATCGCTACATACGAAAATCGTCACAATGCAAGTTCGCTCCAAGCAAATTCCACTGTAATGTAAACTTTTTGTTTTACTTCCTATTCTTTCAAAATATTCTTATTGTTAGTTTCATTCATTTATTTAGCTATTTATATTAATAATTCTTTATTTTTAAGTGATATTTTTAATAATTAACCTCAAGCATTGGTTTATCTGGTTATTAACACTTTCTATTATTCATCATATGCTCCACAGCTGCTTCAGCAAAGAAAACACAGCCACCGACAGCAGCAAGCGGAAAGCACGGTCAGCGTCAACGCCAACGAATTGCTCACTTGCCCCCAACCTCCCTCCTTCCAAACATCGAGAGTCCAACAGCCATGAATCATCTGTTTGTCGGCAAAACTGGAAAAATGTCTTCCTCCGGCAAAAACAAAGTCGTCACAAGTGGCCCTCACATTGCAGAGCTCTCTACAGCCAAAAAATCAGGATTGCTGGCTAAGCAACTTCAAGCCGTTGCTAAAGCACAAGCTGTTACGAAATGCCCAAGAATGAAATCGGGAAGTCTGCAAAACTTGACTATAAAATCTACACCTACTAACAAAACTCAAGTACAATCATCAAGTATTGTGACATCAGCATCAGATAAATCTGCTTCATCTCCGTCTGATATCTCTGCAGCTGGAGATGGACAAGAACAGGCAAAGTCAAATTGCTCTGTTTTTGATAAGTCTGAAAATACACCTCACAGACCAGAATCTACAATGTCTGAAAAATCACTACAGGAATCGTCATCAACAAGTTCTGAAAATGCACCACAGGTATCATCATCTACAATGTCTGAAAATACAACACAAGAATCATTTACAGCAAAGACTGAAAAAACACTGCAGGAACCTCCAACTACAATGCCTGAACATACATTGCATGAATCTTCTACAGCAATTACTGAAAAAACACCACAGCAACCATCAACTACAGAACTCAATATAGACAACAAAGATGCAAATCTTGAATCCAAAGATAGTTATCACTATAATGAAATGGGAAAACGAGATCAAGTTGACAATAACAAAAACAAAGACAATTTAATCAGTGATATTGATTTGGGTAAACAATTAAAAGAGTGCAATTCAGGTAGTGATGCTTTAAATTCATGTCAGGTCGCTATTGAAGAAAAAACAATAGAAAACCAAGCTTTAGTCAAAGAAGATGGGTGTAAAAATGTTAAAAGTGAAATTTATACTCCAGAAAGCCTTGCAGTGCCTTGTTGTCATTCCAAAATGGCTTCAAATGATTCCTCTATTGATAATACTTTTACTACTACTGACATCACAGAGAGCCAAAAATATTTGGATAATGCATCATATAGTCCAAAAATTCATGCGACTGAAAATACCAAAGAAATTCCCTCACCTAAATCTGCAAAAGGTCAATTGACAGAGACAGAATTTGGAGTAAACTCAGTGGATCATTCACAAGAAGACTCAGGAATGGAAAGCTCTTCAACTATTTCTCCCTCTTTAACTCCAGGGAAAAAGTTGGATACTTTGAAATGCAGAAATTCTGATGGAATCGATTACCAAAATGAAAAGGTGGTTGTGTCCATGGATTCAGACAAAATTTCTGTGAGTGTTGAAAAAATTGAAGGTGTTGAAAATATACCAGCGAATTGTGAAGAAATTACTCCAAAATATGACCTTCCGGAGGAAGTTACACCTGATTGTACTCTTGCTGAGGATATAACCCCTGCTTGTGAAATTCCTGATGTACCGGTAATGCAGCCTGAGAATGAAAGGAATATCTCTGCTTCTCAAATGAACCAAAATACGATTTCTCAGGTAAATTATAAAAGTCTTGGTGAAAACACAGATGATGATATTCTCTCAGATATTTCTCAAACTCTTACACATACATCGACAGTAACTACTGAAGAAGAAGGAGAAGATAGTTGTATTTCTGATCATGATTCCTCTGACGTATTCTCTGATTCAATGGCTGAAAATTCTGAGTCTAGAGTATCGTCATATAGCTTTAGTGACAAGGATAGAAGTGACTTATTGTATAGCTACAGCGACAAAGAAATAAATGACATAGATGTAGCGTCAACTGTCCTTCCATGTTATGATAATAACGATGAAAATCAGCTTCAAGAATTATTTCCAGACCCCCATGACCATTCATCTCAAGACATCAACGATCTGTTAGGTCTGGTTGAAACATCTCCGCAGAGAAAGAATCGCTCATTCTCCCTAAACGCTGGCGATGCGTACATTCCGAATCCAACTCTCATCGAAACAGTATCTGTGCCAGAAATGCTTGACGTCGTTGACGAATGTGGTGAACCCAGGACTGGAGATTTTGACGAAGACGAAGAAACCCTGCAAGTGGAAATATCCAGTGACGATCATTATCTTTCAGGTAAAAATGAACCAAACGTCACTACTCCGACAAATTACAGCGATAATTCCGAGAAACGGAGATTTTCTGCTCCGGCCCATTCATTGTTCTCAACTCGCAATCAACACAAGAATCGAGAAAATGGTAATAATAAAAATAAAAAGTCACAACTTCAAGCATCGAGGAACATGCATCTATCAGTATCTTCTTTGTCCTCTTCACATCACAATAGTCAGACAAACAATGCTTCAAATGATGATTTCAGTCAATCGTCAAAACTTTCTCCTTCCAAACCGTTTAACCCTTTTCCAATCAAACTGTTTAATTCCAACCGCGCTAAGACGGGACTCAAGCTCGGATTGTACACAACTTCCACTCTCCAGCAGCTACAGGGAATGAAAGGAAGAACGTCTTCATCGTGATACTATTTAAATTTGTTTCTTCGCTTTTATTATCTCATTGTCATTTTTAGCGTACTCCTGGAAAACATGCATACATACAATTCTCTCACTGACTCTCTTTAAGAAGAATGTGTATTCCCAATAGAAGCTAGGTTTGTGATTCTTTTTTCTTAAAGGGTTTAACTCAGTCTAATCTGGCCACTTAATAGCTTATCTCAACTATTTCTGTTACTGTTACTGTGTATTTGACTTCTAGACTCAGATTACCTAATCACTATAAGACTATCGATATAAGTATCAGCCTTATTTAGCTACAAATTTGTATAACAGCAATTCAGTACGAGTCAAATACAGGAAGATAGTGTTGTTTTATCACTGTTATCAACTCATTGTCATTAGTTTATGATTCTCTTTTCTTCAACTTAAATTTAAAGGATTTAACTCTGCCCAACCTGATCAGATAGAAACTTATGGCTTATTAATGTCAACAGTTACTTTATTTTGATTTCTTCATTCATATTATCAAATTATTTTAATTTTTGCAAACATATGAAACTGGACCACAGTTCTAATGTACTCAAGGGAAACTCCTATTCAAACTCTATTGTTATTACTATTAATTTGGGTTTCCGCAATGGAGGTTAGTGTATTTCAGTACTAGCAGTAGGTTGAATATGAGTATGAGGATAGTGTTGTTTTATCAGTCATCTTGTACTATCAGGTACTTCTTCAACTATCCAACCTATCGCTATCATAAAATACGTAAAATGGATTATATTTTTATATATGGACTTCCATAATCTTAAATCTTACCTGAGAATGGTCTCTATGTGAAGTGAAGATTGATATTCTTCTGTGATCGTGTTCTTTGTATTAATAAAAATTAAATAGTATTTCAGAGTGCAATAGAAAAATGTGTCACTGTATTCATTAACCTCTCATATGATTATTAAACTATATGTAATTAATTAAAACTAAAACACAATGCTCTAGTCTATATCTTCAACTCTAGTCATTTCACATAATTCTCTTCCAAATGCCTTTTCACCTCTAATAAAATGGAACCAAGACTACAGTTACTGTGTTTAAAAGTAATAGTTAATACTTACAGCTGGGCCAGGATATAATATGGATACATTATTCATTTATATGATATCATTATTATTATTATTATTATTATTATTATTATTATTATTATTATTATGATTATGATTATTATTATTAGTATTATTATTATTACTGTGACCATTGTTTATTTAAGCTGTATTAACATGTTACAATGCCAAGCAATAATACAGTATCTGGAATAATATGGAGTCATTATTCTAAGTGTGTGTAAATATTCCATGTATAACATAGTATGTAAATAATAGATATTTAAGTCCATCTATAAATATACATGACAACTAGAGTTCACTTGTAACAAACTAGGTTGTAGAGATTTTCAGATGAAGAGATGTTCTGGTCTAAGAATCCAAGAAGAGCTCTCATAATATGCAGACAGTAAACATAAAATTATAGCATTTTGAAGTGACGGTAAACTGTGGGATTATCTTTTAATAATCATAAATAATTATGTCTGTGTAGTCCGCTAATGATAAAAATCAATGTTAACCCTTTTCAAATGGCTTCATTTATAATAATATACATACTATTGACAACACTTGTAACTATGTCGTTAGAGGACTAGAAATAGGATCACTACATCCTAAGTTCGCTACAACCGTTATATTTTGCATTGATGTATAGAGTATAAGGGTTGATCCTTGTAAAAAAAAAAAAAGGATCGCCACATTCAAAAATCGCTACAGCTGAGTTTGATAAAAGTCGACTGTATAGCATATGTATACGGTACATATGGGAGAAAAATGGGATTTAAAAAAAATAAATTCATCTTATGCGAACTCCACACTGTAGTTAATTTAGAGGCTGTTGTGATTGTGGAATACATATTGTGCCATGTTTTTCTGTTACAGTGTTCTTATTAATGATCATGTACGAATAGGTGTTAATAAATTATTGAATATTTTATTCAATAAGAAGAAGTATTCATTAGATCAATCTTGTTTCATTCTTCCTGTGTAGTATTAAATGTATATTTGTTCAAAATGTATTCATATGCTATCTTTGTATTAGTATTCGATTATCATAAATTAGAATTAGATACAAAACTAGTCATTTTCTTTATATTTTATGAAAATATAATAAATGTATTATAGTCATTACAAGCTGGTCTTGAAATAAACTGTATACTATATTTCATTTTGCACTACGTTTAAAGTTAATCATCAAACTGCGCAACACTCATTTTACAGTGAAAAAACTGTAAACCAATTTTCTTTGCAGGGTTACGCTGAATAGAGTTGAATTGTTTTTTTCCTTTTCTTAGATTAGCCCATTTTATTCAACTGTAGTATTATTTGTAATCATACAACACATTAAATCATTAAACATTATGAATGATATCAGTATAGTCGGCAATGATTGTAGTGATGTTGCCGGGATATCAGAAAAAGAATCGCTACATCAGATGTATGCTAATACTACAACTGTAGTAAAGTTGTAATTTATTGTATTAAGTATTAAAATGAACAGTATTATGCATTGGTATCTGTTCTATTGTATCTTGTCTCTATAAAGGTTTATGTTAAGAAGTGAAAGTAAGTAGGACTATTATTGTTTGTCGAGTCTAGGCTTGTTACTCAACCATTGACTTAGTCTGGAGAAAACTCCAAGATAGAATAGATTACAAAGATAGAATTTTGTTCTATCTGAGTGGCCTAGCGGTTAGAGAAGCTCTTTCTTTTTGGCTAGGCAATTTAGTACCAAGGGTTGTGGGTACGAGTCCCGTTGTAACTGATTTTTTCATTATTTTTCTCCTCTTCTTTCGCTTCTATATATCTATTCTGGGGTTTCCTTAACAATTACTTGTCTCTTATTATAGTATCTGTTCTATAAACATGATCAGAACATCTGAAAATCACTAAAACCAAGTTTACTACAAGCGTAAAGACTGTATGTTGACTTCACTTGTTGTAGCGAACTCGGTTGTAGTGATTTTCAGATATATAGTGATCTTTTCTTTTTCATGGAAAGGCCTTGATACGTCAATACAAAATGTGACGGCTGTGGCGATATTCGGATGTACCAAACCTTTTTTTTTTTTGGCCCCCAAGTCACATTGTTACAAGTGTAGTCGTCAGCTGTAAAACTGTTGCATTCTGCATTGGTATCTCTGCCTTTTTAAATATGATCAGAATATCCGAAGATCGTTATAACCAACAATGCTACTAGTGTAGGCGACTTTAATATATATATTATGTAATAATCTTGCAGCATATTATACCTGATTTTGCTCAAATTCAAAGGTTTTGTGCGGGTTTCATAAAATTGATAAAAGTATCACTCTCTAAATTTATCATAGTGTAATGTAATTAAGTCTAAAAGAGAACGAAAAAAATACTTTATACTTTATATCATATGCAAAATGCTTTCTTAAATTATATTTTGTGAATATCGAATTGCTCTTACTTATACCTTGGTATAAGAATAAAAATGGGATCAGATCATGAAAGAAAGAACCAAAGTAAACTATTTATACAGGAAATACTAATTAAATTTGTCTTGCTAAGAGAAGTTCTTTCAACTGTGCAGTAGACTAAATAAAATTAAAGTATTAAATCTATTGCAAAGAGTATTAGCAGTAATAAAGTTGATAAAATCTTACAGTTCAGATTTATTATCTAAAAAAATGTTATTACAATATGAATATGATATAAATATATAATTATACTATGATACAAATTGTGTACTACGATGTTGGAGGTAATTATAAAGACATGTGATTTGTAAAAAAAAAGTTGTAATTGTAATTTATTGTCAATTGTTTCACACATTATCTAGGTGATGGTCAATTCAAATGTTGTCTTGTTTGATTTTGTGGTGCAAAAACTTCCAATTCCAAATCAATAAATTCACTCCATTGTTGTTTGCCATGGCAAAATTTGTGTGTTTGCTTGTGTTTGTTTATTTTATTTTATTTCTGCTGTCAGTTAAATTCTTAGTGTGAGAGTAATTTAATTTCTGTCTTTACTTTATAAGTTTTCATGCATTTAACGAGTATGCATAAAAACATCACATTGAATTTCTAAAAAAACATACAACAAGTGTTGATTTATAATGGAGATTTTAAATATAATCCTTGCCATTCTCAATTTACTAAGACTAAATAAGAAATCAATTGAAGACTCCAATTAGGAACATTCCAAATGACATGAAAATGCATAGAATTTCGTCATACACCTTAATGTCACAATTTGGTAAAAAAAAACACCATATATAAGAAAATAAACATGTGTAAGCCATACCACAAATTTTAAAAAAAGGATAAAATGGAACCATATTAAGTTAAAATAACTATGGAATGAATACCATGGTTGATATAGTAATTCAACTTTTTTTAATACTCTTCTCAATTTCAAGCATTATTACATCATAATATAATCAGATCAAACATTCAAAATTCACTCTTTAAATAATACAATATTGTACAGTCATTATCATAGAAATCCTGACAACATAATATAAATCTATGACTCATACAGCAAAACCTTCTTGAATTGCCAACCTATCTATCATAAATAAGGTATAAAATGAATGCCAGTATATTAAAACTAACCCTTTTTATACCACGGTAAACAACAGGCAGTAAGTATCAATGGTGGTTTCAACGGGAGTCGGTAAAACAGGGCTTCACTATAATCAAACATTTTAAATCAGACAAACTCACTCGATCTCATTCAGACAACTTTTAATTCAATGAAATAGATTGGTTGGTTTCTGTATCTTGTTAGGTAGATAAAGATTGTCCTGTAGTAAGAAACAGAAGTGGTCGATAGTGACCTTAGAGAAACCTAATCTAATTGGCCAGAAATGTTTTTTTTTACCATAGAGATATTTTAGTAAATATTATTTACCAAACAAGTTATTAAAAAATTTGGAAAATTTTCACATCATTATGGCCAATGTCTTATTCATGATAAGAGTTAAAACCCATACATTACATTCAAAAGTATAATCACGGTATCTAATCATATCAATGGAACAAAGTTTTCTTGCTTTTGGTAGTAGGGATCATATTCTTTGACTTGAGGATTCGGACACCCTCCCTCAGATGCTTCGGATGAAGAGGGCCAGTCTCTTCCCATTTCTCCATCACATCTAATGCTGTGAAAGAAAAAGAAATAGAAAAGAAGTTACAATAAGTGCTTATACAGTGGACCTCGATTATTGCAACATCGGCTATAGCGAAACCTCGGTCATTACGAAGGATCTTTAAGAAACATTTTTTCTCCTTATTAAATGATGGCATAGAAACCTCTGATGTAGCGAACATAAGCTGTCCAAGACCTCGGATGTAGCGAAGATGTTAGTTAAAACCCCAGGCCTAACCAACGGTAAAAAAGTGTAAACCTGACTGGTTTTCTGCATTGCGATACAAAAGTCTGCGTGGATGGACTGAGTAGTGTAAGGGGGAGGGTGCTTAGTTGCTACAGTCATTAATTCTATCAGTGGGCATGGTGTCTATCCTACACACACAGACTAAAACATCATCGTTTCTCTTCGCAAGAGACGCGCTGAGTGTGCGAGGCATCTCTAGGCATCTCTGCGCTCGAAAGTGTACGCGCCAATGCTAGTCCAAGGCTTCACAGATTCATGAACTGTTGTTGATGCGCCGCGGTAGGCTCGTGCGACCTTTCCCTACTCTCCCCACTTTCTCTATCAATCTCTTTCTTTTTCTCTTTCAATCTCTCTCTCTTTCTCTCATTCTGATCGTCGTGGCTCGTAGCAGCTTCTACCAATGATACACATCTTATGTAATTATGTACCCAATTTCATTCTTCAGTGGGTGGAGAAAAGGAAATCTTAAAATAAGTTAAAACCAAAAGAAGGGATGAGAAAAAGAAAGGGTTACATCTAGAAGAAAAAAGAACTTGCAATCACCATATGGAGTACTTTATTCATTCATAATCTGCAGGTCAATCATCATATAACAATGCCTTGGTTATAACGAAAAATTGGTTATAGCAACATTTTAACTCAGGCCCACCAATTTCGTTGTATCCAAGCAAATAATAATAATAATAAATGGCATTTATTTATGGCGCTTTACCTCATCAAGACAAGCTCTAAGCGCCTACAGTACAAAAAAAAAATCAATAAAAAGAACATGCAAGGACATAAAGTACATTAAGGATACATCATGCAATAAAAATGTATGCACAGCAAATAACATAGTTATAAAAATTAAGCTTGTTGTTTAGAACATCTCATAATACTAGATTATAGCCATAAAAATCATAAAGTAAAAATGCTAAATAATACCTGATTGTAAAGATAAAAATCATAGATCATGATAGGGTAAAGATTGTTTTGAAATATAAAACAATATAG
>JAUEKR010421396.1:0-10344 GCA_031762895.1 Corambe burchi
AAACGAGATGTAAAGCGCCTTGAGACTAGACTTTGGTGATACGTGCGCTATATAAGAACTATCTTTACTTTACTTTAAAGTTGATATTAATATTCATTAGGTCATGCATTTATTTACTTAATTAAATATTTACTGCTCTCTATCCTTTATTATTGAAGAAAGAAAATGTATTGGCACGTTTTATCTAATGCATTATTTTTTTATCAATCAGAAAGTATTCAATTTTCAAAGATGTTAGAAGTAGCTTCAAACACCTTTGAAGAAGTAGCTTCAAACACCTTTGAAGAAGTAGCTTCAAACACCTTTGAAGATTGAATACTTTCTGAGTGAAGTTTTTTTTTTTTGTAGTCAGTACTTTTGTTTTTTTTTTTCATTTATGATAAGTAATGGATACCTCTGAATAAGAGAATAATGCTCTGGTATCAGGCTATGGGGTTATACAGTTGCCGATATATGTTCATTTATTGATTCTTTTTATTTATTTATTGCTATGAGTTAAGCTAATTTTTTGTTTTTTTTCTCCAAATTTCTTTTTCCATATTGCTGTGTGTATCATCTGTATGACATATGAAGGATTGTGGTCCATGTCGTATGGTGACTATTGATGCTACACCATTCCGCAAGGAGCACATCAGACAGTATGAAGAAGACTGTGTGCTACGCGAGTTGAACAAAGCTCTCATTGGATTTTGTGACATGCCGGCCAAACAAATTAACCTGATGTCGTCTGTCCAGAAAGCCGCTGCATCTGAAGGTAACATTGAGATTGGTTAGATAAAATAGAAACAGGTTTGATGTGCACTACAAGCGTCCAGTTTATTGTCTTTGTCTTCTTTTGAAGAGCGCATCAAACATGTTTCTATTTTATTCATTCCTCCTGCTCTATGGTGGAATTTTGATACTTCGCTGAGATTGGTGTAAAAGGTTTTTTTTTAAATTATTAAATTGGTCTATTAAGTGTACCGTCATTAAAGCATTTATTGTGTTGTGCTGTAAATATGTGCCAAATAGGCTCAGCACATCCGACTTCAGTGGCCCACTTTGGCCTGCTCAGCATGTTAGAACCTTGAGGAACATAAGCTCCTGCTGGTATAGCTAGCTCTCTTGATTAGTCAAAGCACACATACAAGCCACTACACCACGAATTGAGCATATAGTGGATTTAGCATACTTATCACCAGAGTCTGAAGGCGCTTTACATATTCTTTTTCACTTCCCCGTGTCGATATCAAAATCTAACTCTATCAAGACAATTTGGTGGTTAGCGGTGTTAGAATAGTTTTGTTTTTGTTTTGAAAAGACAGCTGTTTAAACGGGCAAAGTTCAGTGTGAAAATCGATGAATTTTTTCTTTCCAAGTAAAATCTGATAGTAGTCAGATTGAGAAAGGAATCAGGTACCTTCTCCACCGTAGCCCGACTCCCTTCTAACTGACCTTTCATCGGCTATGTATTCCATTGGTTCTAACAAAGTATCATGCCACCTTAGAGCAAGAAGAATGGATAAAATAGAAACAGGTTGGATGCCCTCTACTTAAAGAAGACAAAAACATAAACTGAACTGAACGTTTTGGTATGAAGCTTTGTCAGCAGACAGGTAGACAGACGAAAAATAAATAACTGAAAGTAATTTTTTTGTTTTTTGTCTTTTTATCTGTCTGGTGACTAATGTTCTTACTGAAACATTCAGTTTATGTCTTTGTCTTCTTTATTTAAAAAGCATCTAACCTGTTTCTATTTTATCCATTGGTTTTAGCATATTTTAACAAAAATCATGTCCTTGGATAATTCTTAACAAAAAAGTGAATAATGCTATTTTTTTTCTTTTTCTTTTCGTGATTAATTTTGTCCTATTTTGTCTGTAACATCTTGCTCATAATGTTGTAAGTAACCAACCAATGTCTACAGGGCTAGTTGTTGTGGGATGAGAAAAAAACAATCATTGCATGTGAAATTTACTACAACCGTTTAAGTATGTGCTGTATTTGTGCCTTTTCGTGAAATAAAATTGTTTTATGTCCTGAAGATCGCTGCTAATGGAGTAGACTTTATTACTAAGTCTGTGCACTTTATACTCACTTGGTTATATTTTAGTTTATATATTGAGGCTATGTGGCAGTTGAATAATACTGTGGTTAAGCATAAATCTAATCGTTACTTCTCTCTTAGTATCACACTCCTATGCTTTGTTTGTGAAGTAATTTTCTATGTATAATTGATACTGATGATCTCTATGTTTTAGCCCAAAGCTTATCATTTCTTTCTCCTCTTTTCTTGTACCCCACAGACAAAGTCAATGCTGCAGGGAATCACATCATCAGTAAAAGAAGAGTTAGTAGCGAGTCGCGAAGGAATCACTTTTCTGACAGTGGAGGTCAGAATTCTGATTCAGCACTTCCTGTTTGGCACAAGCAGCATGATTTGTCTTTCGGAAGTACCACTTCTTCCCCTTCTCCTTCCTCTTCCTCTCGTCGGAAAATGAAAGCCACTAAGAAGCATCACAAATCGGATCAATCGGAAAAGACTCCCGTTCCTCCTTCAAGCAACTCTCTGTTAGAACAGCACATCCAAAGCAAAGCCTTCCATTCTAAAAGTGCCATTGATCAGACAACACAGGACAATTTTATGTTTGAGTCGTCTGAATTAAATTTGATCTCTCCCTACCAATCCTCTTCTCCACGTCTTGCTCCAGACGCCAATGCCGTCTCTGAGCAGGGAGTGAATACTGATCAACTTCCTGGTCCGCAATCGTCTTCGGTTCCTCTTCCATTGCTGTTGAATGAAACTGTTGCACAATCTTCAACTTCTTCCCACCCACTCCCTTGTCAGCATCCACCATTGTCTTCAAACGCACAGTCTCAACCATCTTCTCATCGCACTTTATCATCATCATCTTTCTGCAATCGCCATTCTGAACTCACTTCTGCTGCGCCTGTGAATTACTCGCCTACATGGCCTAGCCTCGATGATTCTCTGTTCAATCCTTATCACGCCGAGGTGACAACAGCATCATCCTTTTCTGCCAAAGAAAGCGCCACTCAAATGGCAACTCATTCCTTGAACAACCCACTTTTGCCTTCTTATTCTCCAGACCAGATGGATATGCAGCTAGGTGCAGGAGGTGGAGGGGGCGATGGAGATGTCATTGGCGATGACGCTGATTCGTTTATAACCGAGGACAGCGGTGCCATTGTAGACGTGGAAAGCAGCCGTTGTTCCACGGTTGGAGACGGACGTGGGGATACTACTTCTAGTCGAAACCTTCCTGTCATATCTCAAACCCAATTGCCATCATCTTCACCCCCTTGTGTCAGTGCCTTCTCCTCTTTTTTTAAAGTGTCATCGTCAGGATACGTTTCAGATCGAGAAAGTCATCACCATCCAACCTCTGAGGATTTGAAATACTATTACAGTGACATTCTTGGTAATCTGACCACTTCAGATTCAGATTCACGTTGTTTGGTTGTTGTCCCCCCCTGTTCTTCCTCTTCCCCTTCAACCTCCTCACCTTTTATGAGCTTGAATGTAGCGCCTTCTGAGCTGCAATCCATCACATCTGCTGCGGTTAATTGTCATATTTCCAAAGATAGTGGTAGGACTACTAGTCTGTCTACTAATACTTCTTCTCTTCCTAAGCAATCAATTTCATTGTCGGGAAAATCAAGGAGCCGAGGGGTGTTTCAGAAATCCTCGGCTGCCGGTAACTCTTCCTCTACTGCTGTTGATAATGTTGAATCTGATGGCGGTGGGGGGAAGTCGATTTCAAATCCTTTCACAGTGTGTCATGAATTAGAGCGGGCAGGGTCGGACGTTTCAAACTATTCCACTTTGGTTTGCGTCGGGTCGCAGCATAGCGTGTCCATGCAATCCCTTGAAGAGTTGAACAACAGCTTTACGATGCCAGGATCAGAGATGTCATTTTCTGGATATGTTGACGGCAGTATGTCAGGTTTTCCAGGAGGAGACGAAAGTTTCTCTTCACATGGAAACGTGACCTTTGACCTCTCACCTCCTCCGGACAGAACTTTATTTTCTTCACCATCGCCGGCAGCTGCTGCTCGGATAATGCAATCTGCTTCACCATGCTCTCCTTCGGAAAGCTCTCGTCTTTTGTTGGCGGCCACGTCCTCTCCTCATTCTTTACCACATTCTGACCGCAATCACTCGCCAAATACTTCACTCAGTGCTGATGTTGTTGACGCCCACGATTCCTCATCTTTGTCTCTGTCACCCTGGAAACTTGCCAAAGAAGAGGATAACGCCCGCATCTCTGCATGCTCCGCCCCTGTTGAAATTTCATCTCCTCTGCATCCCACGGCTAGGAACGGCTTGCGGGACTTTCACAGCGAGGTCAGGGATTGGATATCCGCCTCGGGCTCTTCCAGCAGTAGTGCCATCCCAGCTTACTCCACCTGTTCTTCACGTGATGGGTCACATGGCTGGGAGTCAAGGTCGTCTGCGTCACTTTCCTCTTCGCACGGCACAAACGGTTCGTCTCACCACCAGGATGCGATGATGATGATGGAGCCGTGGTCTTCAAGCCACAGTAGTCAGAGGCGTCGCAGTTCTCAGATGAGTGACGCATCCAGAAGGTCTAGTTCTAGCAAGCACAGCTCTGATCTGGGCACTGATTTAGAGGTGGGTTTCTTTGGTTAAATCTTTGAATTCTTGAATCATTGGTTACATTTTTATTTTTGAATTTGAATCTTTTTTTGCTTTTTTTTTACTACTTGTTCGTTGTTCGGGTTATCTTTATTTTTTATATTATTTTACAATTCAATATACATTTTTTTAAAATATTGGTCAAGATTTTGTTTTTGGTATTTTGTGGTTTGGTTGTAATGATTTATTGTTAGATCTTTTTATGTGTAGGGGTGGGGAAAGTGGTGTTATAGCTATAGTTAGCACAATAGGACTGTTGAATTAAAACGAAGTAAAATTATTTAAGACCGGCTATGATTAACGTAGCATTATTAATATTCTGTGTCATTTGAGGTTCATGCTTCTTTATCTCCTTTTTATCAATTTTTGCCAGCGGGCTCATTTATTTGAGTATACTATTTAATCGATGGGAGTTTTTAAATAAGTTTTTTTTTTAAACTTACTGTTGCGATTTTTTCATTCCGAAGAATTTTTAACATCCCTAGATGTTATCTTGTTTTTCATCCATATCTGAGCATATTAGCAGTCATATAATAATTCCTACTTTAGTGTCAGGGATGTGAAAAATGCTGAACAAATTACTGCATAAAAGTCTCACCCTTGTTATTTCTTTTCCCTTTTTTATCATTTTGTATTGGTTTTTTTTATTTTTTTTATTTTAGGAAATATCCGACATGCTGGCCAAGCAAGGTCACACGACTATTGAAGAAGAGGAAGGATGTCAGATGACCTTAACAGCCTTGGAAGGTGTAGACCACATAGGATCTGCTGGGAATGAGAATGAAGGCTGTTTGCATTTATCCGGCCACGACAATGGTAACAACTTTGAGGTAGAAAATTTCCAGAAAACTTGCAATGAAACTGACAGATTGGATCATCCCACTTCTATTAGCGTGACATCATCGTTTGCAGATAACAATGATACAGGCTTACTCAATGTCGTTGGTCATGACCCTACTTCTTCTCTCTCTCACCAAGAATCTCTTTGTTCAGAGGATGTGGCAAGTGCAAGCGGTTACAGTGAATTTCCAGCTGCTGAATTCGTTATGGAGTCGACAAAGTCTGACATTTCTACAGAAACTCCTCCGTCATCAAGTTGTAGAGATTCTTATCCAATTTCCGACATCCCTGTCTCATCAGCATCCATTTTCCCCCCGTCTTCAGCTGGTGCTTCTTCGTCTTCTTCAGTAAAGATGCTGCGAGAACTCACTCCTTACCCTAACGCTAATCCTTACTCTCACCAAAGAACTTTCACTACAACAAATCCTGATCCATCTCTCCCATCTACTACTACTTCTTCACAATGTCACAACGCATCTAATGCTGATGTTGTTCGCCCTAAAACCAAAACTAAACAGCATTATTCTTCTTCCAAAGAAAGTAAGCAAGAGTCCTCATACTCCAAATCCTCCACTAAAAGACAGCACCATCCGAGGAATTCCATTCAAAGTAGAAAATATTCTGAGAAAATGCCGAACCCGGTTGTCCATTCTAGTCGCTATTTATTTTCAGACGTCGCCTCGGCCCCTTCAGATCATGCCTGTGAGCCGACTAGTCATTCTACTAATTACACTCAACGACGTTTGACATCTCGTTTATTGTCAAAGCAAAAAGGAAAAAATTTAGGCGGCGACGTTGTGGAACACTTGGAAAACTTGTCGCCGTTGTTACGCCTTTACGTCTCCAATTTGGCCAAAATCATTTTGAGTCGAGGATTGCGTGGGGGAGCCAAGGCGCTTTCTGGTGCTGTGTCAAAGTCAAAGAAGGTGAAACGAGAGAAAGAGTTCATATCTGACGAGATCTACTCCATGTTTGCAATGGACATTGTCAATCAAGTTTTTGTTCATGTGCTCTCTTCCGTTGAGCCAAAAGATTCTGCTGAAAACATCCCGCCATCCACGCCTCTCCATCTAACCTTGCCTCTCAGTGGTTGTAGCAACGAACATGCTGCGTGTGCCGAGAAGGAGAATTCTTCTGGTTTCCACGATGACGGGTCACATCTCGACATCTCGTTAGAAAGTCTTCAGATGTCACCGACATTGTCGAATCTTTCTCCAACGCTTGAGTCTCTAAACAGCACAGCCAGCGCCTTGGGTTTCCATCTCAGATCAACAAACCCTTCTCCTCTATCCCCCATTACTGCAGATTCAACGTCATCATTTCTTAAGCGTACCACTGGTTCTTCACATCAAGCCAAGCCAGCTACAAAATCTTCGTCATTGACCGTTCCTGGAGTCGTTACAAAACCGTCGAGTCAAAAGCCGAGAATTGCTAGTGGTGGCGGTGGCGTTAGTGGTTACGTCAGTGGCAGCAACAGCAATGTTAAATCTGGGATTAGTAAAACTGTCAGTTTTGAAGACAATTGTCTCAGTAGTAATTATGCTGCGTCGCTATCACACGCTTCACTTGAATCAGGGGGCTTAGCGGTGTCGTCTAGTCTTTTGCAGAGAGTCGATAGTGATGGGGCTAACACTACAACCCCTCTTCATTTATCCAAACCCATCAGCTCTTCTTTACAGGGACCAATGCAATCACTATCGTCAACGCCTCGTCTTTCTCACAGTCAGTCAGCCCTTGAATTGCTCCACAACACTCTTGACAATGCTGATTTGACCTCTTCTGACCTTCATCTTTACGATACAGCCACAGTCATCGTCAACCAAGTTTTCCAGTCCATCTCCGACAGCATTGACCTTGACAGCTCTTTTGTGAATGGAGGTCAAGATGCTGCTGGTGTCATGTCTGCCGATTCCTCCCTCTCTTCTGCAGGTATGTTTACGTTAAATGCACTTTGTATGAATTTGGGTATAATGTTTAGATTCTCTTCCTTGCAGCATATAAAACAACTTTCTATTTTATGTAGGAGAGACACTGTCGACTTCACTCGTAGTAAACTCAGTTTTAGCAATTTTCAGATGTAGCGGCCATTTTTTCTTGAGAAGCCCATTTCTATACAACTATTCAAAACACGACTGTTGTAGGGAACTTTGGATGTAATTATACTGTTTCTATCCCCCAACGACATTGCTACAAGAATTGTAGTCTACTGTATTCTGTAAATTGACGTTATTCTGCCAACCTTGGCACCATTATAAATTTATAATTATAAAGAGAATGGTGGTATATGTGCGTTAACAACCCTTTTGTACCCATTGTGAACAGCTTGCAGTATGCACGAATTAGGGTAAAGCAGGAGGCAGTGTAAATGGGTTTTACTACATATCCTGCTATGTAAACAAAGGAACTTTCTTTTTTTTTCCATTGGTTTGTGATCTGTTTATTTGAGGCATTCATAACTTTGTTAATAGTTGTCATTAAGACATGACTTAAATCACTGTGAAGAGGGTACCAGTAAACGTGATATTTGTAACTATTTTGCCATTCTTTTTTGTTTGTTCATGTTATATGTTTCATTAAATTAAAAATTGAAAATATAACTCCATTTTATTACTTTGATATAGATGAAGTTGATGTGTAACATATATATGATTAAAAACTTGAAAAAATATGGATAGATAATTTAATTTAAGCAATATTATAATTTTTCAGTTTAACTAACAATTTACATTACCCTATGATCATAATGTGAATATATCTCAACACTTTGTATTTATGGACAGCGCTATAGAACATGAATCTAAGATTATTCACTCTAAAAATCCTAACACTTTTCTCACATTCTTTGTCTAACCTCCCTCACAGGAAGCAGCAGTTATAGGTGGAGGCAAGGCGACAATTTCATCTCCAACATTTTTTCCAGCTCTTCCATCAAACATCACAATCACTCCCACTCTCATCATCATCATCATCATCAACATCATCGTAGTGCCGGTAGTAGTGGTGGTGGTGGTGCTAAAACTTCTTCCTCTAAGACTACTAGCGCTGCCACTACCAGCTCCAGGTACTCGTACCAGTCCCCAAGTATGGGTGTTGTGTCTCGCAAGCCAATGAGCCGCGAGGGTCTGACCAACGCCTTTCTCAGGGTAGATAACTCTCCCAGCCTGAAGACGTATGAGAGGCGCAGCAGTGAGCCGTGTCACACAAGTGTTCAACTGTCCCTCCAGGCGTTCAACGACAATCGTTTCAGCTGTAACCAGAAGGAGAATGAGAAGCGGAGCAAGCTGTCGGCCACGGACGATGAACTACCCTCGGGCAACAGTCGGATCACATGGCGTCGTGGGTCTCTAGACGGGTTTGCCTTCGACCACCGTAGGAACTCGTGTGGGTTCAAGGATCCCGTCTTGTCCCGTTTTGCAGAGGAGCTGATGAAGGCTGACACATCTGTTCCTGAGCTTGTCATCTTTGGGTCTAGGCAGAGCTCATCTACTACAGGTTGGTGATGGGTAAAAGATAGTTGAATTTGAGAGAGAATTTGTCATCGTTGGTGGAGTGATTGTAAAATTATTGATCTTATTAATTGTGATGGGATTTTGTGTGGGATCGAAAACAATATTGAGAATTAGAATTAAGTCTTGATGTTATATAATTTTTTTTATCTTTTATTTGTGTGTATTCTTAGAGACCATTTGTTGGGATTGTTATGTTGTTTTTTGAATTTATTATTCAATTTAATTTAAAACATTAATTTTTATGAAGCAGCAACTTCCATTACGTTTGATTAAATCTTTAATTAATATGACGTCACATTGCAACCGACTTAATGATAATTTTTTTTTTTGGTTTCTATTGCCAGGTTCACGCAGAAGCAGCATCAGTGGTTTCAAGGATACGACCTTGGCCAATTTGGAAAGTGAATTGTTGAATACAAGCTTTACCAGGTAGGTGGCATTGGTGAATATAATGTTTTATTCAAATTTACCTGGTCACTTTTCGCCCTCTTCTTCCTATCCCGTGCATCACACACAACTCCTAAGAGATCAGGGCAAATTAGTGATGTTGAAAATTATTCTAATGGCTCAATTTTGTGTTTTTTTTATTATAAATAATTGGTCATAAATGATATATTTAACTTAACGTAAAATTATTTCTATTGTAATAAGTTAAAGAATCCTATAAGATATAAAACCAATATATTAATAATAAGGGGGGAAAACCAATTAGGAGCATTAAAAGATGTAATTAATTATTTATGCCTGAGATGTAACCAAAACCTTAGTGACAAATCCCATGTATATGATAAATGGACTATGAATAACAACATTTACTTGATTATGATTATTATTATTCTGACAAAGTTGTTATTTCCCCTTTTATCTCCTTTCCCAGCATTTGCAGTCTGACACTGTCCCAGTCTCCCCGGTCACTTCATCGGCAGAACAGCCGCAATTCAGCTAGGTCACGCAGCTGGGAGTTACGCCAGGGCAAGTCTGACAGCTCAGACACTGAATATTTGTACTTCCCCTTGCCAACCTACGTAGGAGACGAGTTTATGCAGGAGTACAATAGACAGTACGGACATGAGGATGATGATAAGGTATATGTGTACATACGTACATGTGCATTTTATGAAACAGAGTATTATAAATAGAACCTCAGAATAGACAATATAGATGAGAAATAAGAGGAGAAGATAATTTTATAAATCACAGTTAAAACGGGACTCTAATCCTTGACCATTGGCACCGAAACGCTTTACCAAGAAAAAAAAGCTCCTCTATCCACTTAACCACTTTGATATGCATGGTACTTAGGGATCCACTTATAAAGTGACTTGCTTGTGATAG
>JAUEKR010421507.1:0-12618 GCA_031762895.1 Corambe burchi
CTGAGTACAAACATTCTGATGCTAACCACCAGCAAATCATTTCTTATCACATTCAAGCTTTGTTTGCACCACCCCTCTCTTCACCCCTCCCTCTCCTTCTTTCACCCTTTCCTCCTCTCTCTCTCCCCCCCCCCTTTCTTCTCCCCACCTACCAGGATTGCTAACTTCAATGTTATATATAGTAGTGGCCGCCTAAATGCCTGGTGCTCAGGAAGCAGGAAAAAAATGGACATTTAGGCAGATCGGGCATTTAGCCGGAATTCCGATTGGTAAGGAAATGATCATTTCTAAACAATCGTTCCTCGTGAAAAGCGGGAATTAAGGCAAAACAGGCATTTAGGTGGACACTACTGTATTATGTTTTTGTTTTGTTTGTTATCTAACAATTTTATTTTTGAAGTGAAATCCGGCTTGATTTTGTTATTACAGCTTTAAATTTGATAATTTTTATATCGCTCAATTGTAGAAAGCATTTAAAAAAATATTATTTTCTTATAACATAATGAATGAGCTAATATCTTTTTAATTGTCTACGATCTCATTAGTTTATTTGAATAATATTTGTGTGTATGGTTTGGGAGGAGTGGAGTGATAATCCATAACTGTTGTCCAAAAGCTGTGCAATTTTTTTTAATAAATACAGAAGCAAAGCAAAAGCAAATAGCAAAGCATTTAAGAAAACACCAGCTTATTACTCTTGTTATAATTTAAACTAATTCTGTAGAACCTTGCTTGCTGTGGACACTTCAATGAATAAAGAAATGTCTCGATTACACGAATTTACCAATAAGAAAATGACTAATTATATGATATGAAATCCATTTCAGAAAATGATTGATTATGATGGAAATATTGATTTTTAAAAAAATTCTGTGTATATCTATTTGTAAAGTAATTTACTGCCATAACGTGTGTGCATTTGTTTTCTTTTTTATCTTTTGGTTGTTTGTGCTGAGTAATCATATATGTATATGTATATATACACACAGTCTACTACCCTTGTAGTGATGTCGGTGTAGGGTTAGGGAATGGGGGGTAAAAATTCAGAATTTCACCACAGAGTCGTAAAATTGTCTAACAATACGTAGTAATAGCTATGCCTTACATCATAAAAACAATTATTATACAAATTACATATTTAACCAACTATCACAATCATGATTCTACTATACCAACTATAATACACTACCTAGACTTATACCTCTTTATCTAGTCATAATTAAGCTACTAAACATTTTAATAGTCCAAAGCTGACAGTGCCATGTCTTGTCTACCCTTGGGAGATCATTGAGATATAATGGAATAAACAACATTGATGTTTTAGTACCACTTGCCCAGTTTCTCCAAAATTCAGGGTTTTCAGACAAAATTGAGGAATTCAGGAATTTGGGGTTGGGGGCTAGATTTCAGGATATAATATCCCTAAAAATTCAGGGTAGTTGGCAGCCCTGGTCTAAAAAGTGACGACTACATCTGAAGTTCTCCACAACGGTCATATTTTGTATTGATGTATAAGGGCCGTATCATGCAGGGTTGCTGATTTTCTGTACATTTACGGAATCCTGTAAGTCACGGAAGGCATACGGGAAGTTCCTCATCCAGACGGCATGAAAATATTTTTGTACGGAAACGGTGTATCTCATGGTCACAGTCCAATTTTTGGTCAGAGTAAAGGCAACATCATTGTCTTCCGCCCGCCCCCTCTCCAAAGCACTTCGTCTAAAAGTTCAGTAAATTTTTAAACTCTAATAAATCGGCAACCCTGATCATGAGTAAAGGATCGTTACATCCGAAAATCACTACAACAGAGTTTGCTACAAAGTGAAGTTCGTTATTTTCTCTCTCTCTCTCTCTCTCTCTCTCTCTCTCTCTCTTTCTTCTCATTTATAATGTTGGTTTATTTGTGTTTTGCTTGACGCTTGTCTGTGCTTGCTAATCAACTGTAGTGATAAAAAAGGGTTGTATACTAAAGAAATTTTGTTTTCTCTCTTCTTATCTACTTTGCTTTTTTTCCCATTACTGATTCTTTATTTAACTCTTTTCTCTCTCTCTCTCTATTTGAATTTACTCCTTTGTTCTCTTTATTCTGCTTTGATCACGCAATTGTATCTATTCTCTCCATTTGCTTATACTGTTGATTTATTATTACCTCTGCTTTCCTTTCTCTTTGTTTGCATGAGCATCTTTCTCATCTCTACATCAGCATGGATGTAAGGATCAAAAGTGATGAGAGAAACATAAAAAAAAACAAAACAAGTGCTTTGAATGCTGAATAAAATCATACATGATCTTTGCTCGAGGCAATTAATTAGCACCATGATAGTGATAGTTCACAACTGCTAATTAATGTAATGCTATAAGTTGAAGTTAAGCCGTTGACTTATTTTATAAAATGTGCTAATTTATTTTATTTTTTGTAATGTAAAAGTTTCATTAATTTTCAGTTGACTATCAATGCTTAAAATTTTTTGATTTAATTAAAATTTCCTCTATATCTGTTCTTCTCATCCAGTGTCAATCCAGTCCAGTGGGAGGGCGCGTTCGGACCCGACCCACCAACACAACAGTCAACTGATGGGTCACCACCTCCACTCAACCGCTCCCCTGGCTCCTTCCAATTTGACCGCAGTCGATTCTGGCAGCCGGTGTGACGATGATGAAGCAGTGTCTTCAGTGCCCGCCCAGCTAATGATGGTGGCCTCTGGTAGTCATCAGTATGCGGGTAGTTCTATGGATTGTGAAAGCCCTTCATCATCATCCATAAGCGGCCACGGCAATGCCGCCTCCTCTCAGCTCTGGGCCCCTCCCATGGCGCACCAAGGAGCTTCTGGTGCACCTTCGTTGAAAGGAGCACATTCCTCTGCCAGTAGAACTCGTGATAATGCGCATGCGTTGACCTCATCTTGGGGAGATGATTTGGTATCGTCAACCTCTATAGGCTCTCGGCTGCTGCCGGTGTCTAGTTCTGCCACTGGCATCGTACTCCCGTCAGCCACTGCTGGAAGTTCACTTGTCAGCCAGACACAGTTATCACATAATCCTTCTCAACCACTCCAGCCCGCACCACCTTCATCTTTGCGCGACCATAATGTGGCCACCATCACCTCTCCGCACTCATTTTCGTCGAATTCCTCTTCCGCTCTCATTGGTTTCAGTCAACAGCCGGTGATGTTTGACCGTGACCCTGGCAACCGCCACCACCGACAACGCCATTCACACCACCCCCAACAACACATTGTCAATCAGCGATGTTATGATCACCCACAGCTGATGATCTCATCTTCATCCTCCCTCTCGTCTTCCAACCTACCTGTAGACTTGTCTGGCTCCACTGGCCTGTCTAAGCCCACCACCACCAATGCACAAGCAGCTGCATCAGAGACTTCTTTCCACCACCACCAACACTTTCTTCAACAACAAGAACAGCCGGCAACAGTGCTAGTAGGGGTACCTTCCGCATTGACTGTTCATGCAGGCGTCGGTGGGATTTCATTTGACCCCAGCTATCCCCCGGTCAGTGCACTCACTGGACTCCCACTGGATGTATCTGGACAACGTGGTCAGCATACCAACATGGCCTTTGCCGCCCCACCAGCTGGAGGTTACCCTTCAGTCATTTCCACCTCATTCCCCCAGCATGTTTGGGTGGGAGGAGGAGGAAGCCATACATCCGTGGTCTCTCCACATGCACCCACATATCCGTTCGAACTTCCTGGTGTGGCGGTGCCATCGTCATCGACTTCTGTGGTTGGTGCCAGTGGCTCCCCATCCAGTTCCCGTGGTAACGCAGATCGCCACGGAGATGAATCCCCAATGGTTGGAGTGTGTATTCAACAGAGTCCTTTGGCCAGTCATTAAGATGCTTTGTGTTTTCGGAAATTGTCAAAAACAGTGCTGAAATATTTTTAAAAAACCTTTGATGTACTTAGATGCAAAGCAGAAAATGTTTGAAAAACATGAAACAAAATCATTTGATTCCACAGTTGAGACAAATGCAAAATGTATGCGGTGTTTTTTTCTTCTTTCTAAGACGGCGCGTTGCCCATTCGTGATACACGAGTGAATTATTATCATTTATTTCCATCATACTCTCCCTACATCTACATCACATCAATACTGTTGCGCTCTGAGCACCATTGCAGTAATCATCGCAGATATTTATCCCTTGATTTGACTCAAGCCATACTTGTTCTTCATGTTCAATTTGGAGGGAGTCTTATGTATGGCCGCATGTTGAATTCTCTGTTGATCAAATACCATTTGAAACGAGCCATGCATCTTTTGTTGCCGGGATATATGTTTGTTACATATATTACTAGAGAATCGAAATAAATAAATTGCCGATGGTGATCAGTTGTTGTTATGAAAACTTTGCAATTATGACCAGTCATCAATCAATCACCACCTCTTTACATTATTTCTATTGGATATCATCTTTCATAAATTTCTTTCTTTAAATTGCCTTATGCATTCTTTGTTTTAAAAGTGGAAGAAAAGGAGGAGGGAAAGTTAATATAATTTTATATAGTTTATTTTCAAAATTTAGCGTTACTTTTAGTTTTTATTGTTTAACTACCTTATCTTGTCCACTATTGTATAAGAGGGGGGGGGAAGTAATAATCAACGTATATATATAATAGTGATAGCATTTTGAATAATCTCAAAAATCCACTTAAAAAAAAACAAAACCATTTGGATGCTTACTTTCAAATGTGTGTTAGGCGTTGGTGATGATGATGGTGATGCTGACAATCGTTTGGTTCATGAGTTGATGTAAGCAATCCTTGCTGATAAATTGAATCATTTAAGAAAAGGAAAAACTCACTTGAGAAGGATTAACTAAATATTGTGCTTTTTATTGAAACTGGAGAGGACTGCAGAGGATAAATACATGGATTAAAACTTAACAAAAACAGTAGAACTACTGACCCAAACTATAAACTGTGAAAGACATTTTCTTCGGATTATTCCTATGGAATAGTCTACTGTGATACGTAAAAACAAATTGATACGTTGTTATAAATATATATAATATAAATGTTAATTTACGTCATTTGGGGATTTTTCATTTTAAAACGTATTCTCATGATGATGATTATTGTTGACGCTGTGTTTGTTTATAAAAGTGTGCCGCAGATGGATTTAGATTGCTGAGTGGACGAACGAGTTGTATCCGACTGCCTTTTATTGTGTAAATATTTTAAAGTAATTGTAATTATTTTTAAATTGTCTGCAGGGTATGTATATGTAATGTTGGTTGAAATTATTGTGTACATTTTTATTGCACTGCGCCCTTTTTGTTGTTTTATTTTATTGTTTTAATTGGAAGTGAGTATGTCATGTGTGTGTGCATACGCATGCAATTATATAATGTATAATTTCTCTAAGGCTCAGGCTATATGACATGAGTGAGGCATTTTTTTGGTTAGGCACCATGTTCTTTATCAGGCATCATCTTAAGACATGAGAGAATCACAGTGTTATATTTATATATGCTGTTTAATTCAATTCAAGCAATTAGAGCGTTGAATTTTTAAAAAGTATGTTTTTATTATCAAGATCAAATATTGATGATTTTATTCAGGTTTTTTTAGCTTTGTTTATTAATTAATATTGGTTTGAAGAGTATTTTTAATTTAAAACAAATGTGTATATCGTTAGAAATTCTCACTCTTCTTACTTAGATGTCTAGATTTTAATAAATTTTATTGTCCTAGAAGAGTTGACATATTTTTATGAATGTTTACCCCTATTATTATATCTTTTTATTTGTTTATATTTGCAGTTTTAAGCTAATACATTATGATATATGTAACATATTATGATTATGTTGAGAGTGCATTTTTTAACAGCAAAAACATTTGTAACCTTAATCAAATTGGGAATTCTTTAATTATTGATTTTACTCATTTATGAATTGCCTGTCACCAAAATTGTACTTTCATTAATTGTAGCATCAGTTTGCATAGTAATATTCATTATAACTTTTAGACACAATAACTGCTGTAGAAAAATTTAATTAAAGAGAAATATATTTTATGTCACTTTCCTTGCAATGAAATAATAACTGAATATAATTTTGGGAGCTTTCATTTGTAATTTAAGAAAACAGAATAAGTTGTAATGATATGGAATGATTGGTGTTTAGTTTTTGTTTTATCCTGGGGTGTTTTTATTGTTTTTTTTTAATTCATCCATTTTAACTCGATGTAAATGTATGTGTGAAAAGGAATTTATTTAGAAAATTGAAATTAAAATCTATTAATGTTTATTAAACTGGCATTGTTCCATAGATTTATTTTGAAAATGTTTCTATAAAAATATATAAGTAGTTACGTAGTTGACATCTAATATATAAAATTCAATTAATAATGAATAGTTTAGTCAATGTTTAAATGAAAACTGATTCTGAAAAATAAAAACGTATGGTAAATTATTTGGTTGTGTCATATAAATAAATGTGGAAGAATGGAGATTTTAAGATTTATTTCCTGGGAAATTCATTTGCTTTGAAGGACTACTGTATACTTAATTGTAACATTTTTTTCTGCCCATGTTAGCATTAATTAATATTTGTGTTATAGATTAAATAACAATTATAATGATAGCAATAAATCAATATTTATCTATATATTTTATTATGTAAAAAAATACTTTATTGTGTTAAAATGACAGTGGTTGTTATTATACCAATTTTGATCATGATGCAATTATGCTTTGTGTGTGTGTGTTCCATATTGAAACTTGGAAATTCTGCTGGTTTCCGTTTCTAGCTCGGTGAATAATCATCCTTATGCTTGGGGTTAATGAGGATGCTGCTTGTGTTGTCAGTGAAAGTAAGAATGTTTTGAATGTGGTTTATATAATATGTAATGATATTATTATTATTTATATGATACAGCTGTCCCCACCATGATAATCAGAAGTAGAATGATGTAGAAGTCATGTTCTTTGTAACACTGTCTTTGTTACTAGCACAATAAGTAAGCAGGGCTGCCAACTATCCTGAATTTCTGAATTTTGTAAGAAAACCCTGAATTTAGGAGTTAATGGACAAATAATACTTAAATATCAATGTTGTTTATTCATTCAGTCCATTTCTTTAATCTATTGCATCTCCAGAGTGTAGACATGGGATAGTGTGCTTAAATTAGTGTATTTAAAAATCTTAAGTAGCTTAAGCTAGATCTTTTGTATAAATGTTTAAGTCTCTAAGAGGTGTGTTTTATGAGAGTAGTAGAATAATGCTTGTTGTATTTACCCAAATAAGTAATTTGTATGTCGTATAACATAGCTATTACTACTTTGTGTTAGAAGGCATTTTACGAGTTTATGAATTTTTATCCCAAATCCCTAATTTTGATGGCATGGATCCTTATTTTTTTGTTTGTGAGGTTGGCAGCCCTGCATAAGGGAAGAAACATTAACTAAGCATTATATTGATGGTGTACATCATGTAATGCAGTGGAACTTCTGTAATTGGGACATTCTGAAATCAAGGGGACATTTGCACGGAATCATATAAGCAACCAATTGCTCTAAAATATAGTAAATTTAGCTCCACTTATCGGGAAACCTGGATAATCTGGGCAATTTCCTCCTAACCTACCAAAGTGTTCCAATTTAGGAAGTTCCACTATATTCATATTTCCAGCATTATAATTATAACTATTTTAAAGTATTCTTGATAGCACCACATACAAATGTGGTGTGGTGTGGTTGGATGCCTGTCTCGTAATCAAATTACCTGGATTGGAATCCTAGTGGATATGATAACTATTTGTTCTGCTGCGTTTATCACTCCTCTGATGCTAGAATAGGTAAGAGATGACATCTAGTATGTTTAGATGAGGTTCCATATTTTTACATTTAAGTACATCAATAATCCCTTGGTTGTTTAAGATCGCAAAAAGCAGGCTGCTTAAAGCTATTACCCCCAGATACTGAAATTGAAAAATTCCCACTCAGTCATTAGTAATACTCAAAAAATAGTTGAGTCGGATAGCAAACCAAGTTTTAATTGACTCTAATTATATGTTATGTTAGTGTAGGATGATATTGAGCTGGCACAAGCTAATTGGTGGACAAATGAAATGAGTGTCTGAATGGATTCATGGTTTGATTTTGATTGTAGGGTACATTTTCTTGCCAACAGCTTATCCAATGAAAAAAAGAAACTTATCTTATTACCCTAGAAATGAATGTGTTATTTATATTTATGGAATATATGAGCTTTGATTTACTGATACTTTAGTAAAATCTTTTGTGTATTAGAAGGCCAAGAAGATGCATGATACCCCAAGTACAGTAGTGTCCGCCTAATTGCCCGGTGCTCAGGAAGCAGAAAAAACGGACATTTAGATGGAGCGGGCATTAAGCCGGAATTCCCGATCGGGGAGGAAGTGACCATTTCTAATTAATCGTTCCGCAAAAAAATTGGACATTTAGACGGAATGGGCATTTAGGCGGACACTACTGTACCAGCAAAATAATATGAGATTCTCTCTGTTCTGGATGTCAGCTCAAGGCAAGATTTTTTCCTGTTTCCAATGTTATGTACGATATGTATGAACTCATTTTAATACCTGGGTAGAGTGAAATAAAAGTAAAGTTCTAGATTTCCGATGGTAAAAAAAACGCCACCAGCTGTCCTATGTTGGTATTATAATTTATACAAATACTAATGTTTGATTGTGTGATTTAGAATTTCATACAAAATGGACATTTGTGTGGCAAGTTGGGAAAACCATTCACAAGTCGCTCAGCAATATTTCACTTAAGAGCTCCATTAAGTCAATTTTGGTTGATTTGTGAAGGTTATAGTTTTAGTGAAAACCCATTCGTTGATACATTTGCTTATACTAACGCCACCCAACTGCATTTTAAAAGATACTCAAAGTTTGACTTCATTTATCTCTGTTTGAAGTTCTCTTACCTCCCCGTATTAGAATTATAATATCTCATGTTCTAGTAAAGATGAAAGTTTCAAATAAAATGGATATTAATCAAGAAAGGCTGGAGTAACAGATAGGACAGCTCTCTCTCTTTTTTTTATATCTGACCCATATGAATGGTTTTCCCAGCTTGTCACACATTTGTTAATGATTAAGCTGTTTTTTGTTGCTGTTTTTTTTTTTAATTTGTTTTCAGTCATCTTATGACCTGATTGCTGCTTTGTTGTTATATATTGTTATATTATGGTGGATGCAACAATGACCAATTTAAACAAATTAATTTTCTGATATTATACTTAATAATTGAGGTTTTGTCAGTCAATACTGGAAGTTTTATCATCTGTGTTCATTCTGCAACTGTAATGAAAAAGGAGTTTGTTACTGATATTAGAAGTTTTTTAACAACAAAAAATTATTTTAATCAGTATGATGGATAATAGATGAAAATCCTATTATTTCAGTTTACAATAATATACGATAAATATAATTTTAAAAAAAAGAAAGCTAAATTCAGGAGTGAGTTGATTTTCATTTTGCACTGCTAGATGTGGTATTTTATATATTTTTTAAAGTTTTTTTAAATCATTTATTTAAGATGTATTTGATAATATGTCAATGCTACTGACTGACAAAACCTCAATTTTATTACTCTATATAAAAACTGTACCCCTTTGAATTTGGTCTCTTTCTATAGAAATGTTTGTGAGCCCACAATTTAAAATATCTTATTAATATTACAATGACTTCTTTAAGTTAATGTTGCCGCCTGCAAACCCCCCCCCCCCCACCCACACACACACACACACATTTGTTTTCCCCTTTGATAATTTGATTATTCAATAACAGTATAAATATTATATTCTTAATTTATTGTGAATATGATGAATTTTCTAGCGGTTTAAATAAATAGTCTTGATTTTGTGGTAGTTGACAAAATTGTCAGTATCTAGGTGTGGGTTTAAATTTTTTTTTTTTAAATAGGAATTAATAATAATGAGACAAAAAACAACGGGCAAAAATGTTATATAAATCCATAAAAAAAAAATTCCCTGTATTTTTATATATAAATGTACGCTTCTTTCAATTTTGCCAACTGACTCAATTGTGTTTGAGTATTACTACTGTTGACTGGGTAGGAATTTTTCACATCTTACCAGGGTGGCGGCTTTTTCAGCAGCCTACTCCTTACGATTTTAAACCACCAAGGGGTTTTTAACGTGCTTAGATTTAAACACGGGACCTCCTAGTTTTTCGTCCGTATCCAAGCAGACTAGATGTAAGATCCTACCTATCCTAGGATCAGGGGTGTGGAAAACGCGAATCCGGGTCGTTGGATTCAGAGGCAGACATTGTAACCACTGTAGTGTGTACCACTGAGCCCCACATGTGGTTTTGAGATCCTCCACATTGATATGAAGTTCAATTTAATAAAGAATTGTATTGTCCAACTATCCTGAATTTTTAGGGATACCCTGAATTCCTGAATTTTGTCTGAAAATTTTGGAGTTTCTGGACAAATGGTACTAATATTAATATATCAATGTTGTTTATTCATTCTGCTTTTAGCACTGCTCTTTGCGATTTATATATCACCAAGCAATTTTTAACATGCTTAAATATAAACTTGGGATATCTTAGTTTTTCTTTCCTATCCGAGCAGACTAGATGTCAGATCCTACCTTCCCCAGAATCAGGGGTGTGAAAACTGTTAAACGAATCCACTCGGATTTGATCCTGGTTTGTTTGGTTCAGAGGCAGAGATTTTACCACTGTGCCACGGAGCCCACCTTGACAATATAATATTAAACGCCAAGTCTGTTATGATTCTAAGCTCTTATTCTAATGTGCTGCTGGTCGCAGGATCGAGTGTCATTTGAAATTCTCTCTCTCTCTCTCTCTCTCTCTCTCTCTCTCTCTCTCTCTCTCTCTCTCTCTCTCTCTCTCTTTCACTCTCTCTCTCTCTCTCTCTCTCTCATTTATCTCCATGCCACTTCCTACTAATTGTCTAGACTCAATATACAGGGGTTTTATTTTTACATCATGATATTTCTCTTTATTGTGATTGTAGTGATTTATCAATACTTAATTCCTTGAAATTCCTCCATTCTGTTATGTATCATACTATTATAATAGAATGATAATTGAATGATATCCAGTATTAGAACTATTAAGATTGACATTCAGGCAAAAAAAAAGAAATGGGGAGTGATGAGAGGGGCTGATCAAAGACGTTTGCTTGCACTATAAATGCTGGTTCAATTGGATGCAGCTTTCTTTTAAATGCATTGATATATAAAATGAATTAAATGGTACAGATGATTACACATAATTATTATATTATAAATAATGTTATATATTATATTAATATTATTATTATTATATTTAAATATTGCTATATAATTATACAACATGATATACATAGATTCACTACTATAATTTATTGTTTTCATTATGTTTCATATCATTGTGACAATGCTTGTGACGATTATGATCATAATGGTGACGAGTATGATAATTAATATTAATATTATATAAAAATCATAATGAATAACATACAAGTTTATGATAAATATTATTATAATGATGTTGTTGATGATAATGTTTATGAGTGATAATTTGATGATGCATACACACACTAAATGGTTGATTGGTTTTTAAAAGAGATGAACAGAATTTTTGCATGGGTTTGTGTAAAAAGTGTAAAAATGATAAAATAAAGGAACTTATGAAACCAGAAATGCCTATGTATTTTTTGTGTGATTATTATTTGTATGGATGTTTTATTTTTTATTGTATTGTTATTTTATGTGCTGAGGTGGATTACCTACTTAGTATAAATATAGTTCTACTTGTGCATTCCTCTTTCTCAGTGTCAGGAATGCAGGGCTGCCAACTACCCTGAATTTTTAGTGATACCCTGAAATCTAGTTGTAGTCCCCAATCATGAATTCCTGAATTGTGTCTGAAAACCCAAAATTTTGGAGTTTATGGACAAATCTTACTAAAAAAAATACCAATATTATTTATTCATTCAGTTCATTTCTTTATTCTATTGCATCTCCAGAGTATATATATGAGAATGTCTACTTTGATTTGTGTATTTAACATCTTTAGTAACTTAAGCTAGGACTAGTAAACTACTAGTATAAATTTATAAGTCGAAGAGGTGTATTATTATGGGAATAGTAGAATAATGATTATGGTATTTACTCCAATAAGTAATTTATGTCTTATAACATAACTATTAATACGTTTTGTTAGGCAATTTACTATTCTGCTGTGGGATCTTGAATTTTTACCCCAAATCCCTAATTTTTGATGGCATGGATCCTTTTTTTTGTTTTGTTTCTAAGGTTGGCAGCTCTGGGAATGTATTGCTCCAATCCCAGTCAGTATCCAAGCTTGATTCTATTTTCCTGTTGCATTAATTCCTTGACATGGAAAATGTGCATAACCGTTATATAAGTATAATGTATACAGATAAGAATGATATTGAAAGGGAAGAAAAATGTCATTGAGTTTGAAATCACGTCAAACTAAAATAATTAGCTAAAATATATTGTTGATTCAGAATACAATTATATTAATAATATAATAATAATAATAATAATAGTGAACATTTGTATAGCGCCACTTCTCATAATATTAACAAGCTCTGGGCGCT
>JAUEKR010421617.1:0-12616 GCA_031762895.1 Corambe burchi
ATTACTATTATTATTATTATTATTATTATTATTATTATTATTATTATTATTATTATTATTATTATTATTATTTCTATATACCTACAGACTTAACTATTCGCGTGTCACTGGTGACTCACATAATGTTCATAATATCATTTTTTATGATTTTTTCTATAAATATTGATTACTGCTATCTCATCCGTAATGTTAATTATTTTAGTATGTATTCGAATGATACAGTAAATGGTACTTGGCATTTTGCTCATCGATTGTAGAACATTCCATATTTGGATTGTACGAGGATAAAATGAGATGAATGTCTAATTTAGAAGTTGCTTATATAACTATTTGAGAGCTAGATTGGCGGTTTCAAATAAGTTGACAATGTGTTAACATTGCTATCTCTAGTATGCTACCATTGAATGCATACATATTTGCTACTTTAATGATAACTCTTTGTTCTTGGATATTTTTCCATCCTTAAGTATTAATAGTTATGGCTGTTTCTCCTTGATTCAAAGACAAATGGGTTAGCAATTACTACCGTCCAAACGTAATGAGGTTGTAGGTAGTTCGATAAGCTCATAAACGTAATATACGGTTACTAGATCGAGTTTTCAGTGTTAAATGTTGACTTTTGCCTGGAAGGGTAAACGTTATACAGAGTCCATTGAGACTTTAGTGATAAGTATGCTATATTATGCAATGCTATAGAACCTTTCTAATTGGAACACTCAGGATCAAAAAAACAAGCAACAAGCAAATAGACACGAAACCATAGGCAAACGATTGCTAGAATAGATTATACAGTTTATTAAATCTCACTACTTTACAATCCCGAATAGTCGGGGTGAATACATAATCCGATGAGGAGTCCCAAATCAACGTGAATCCATTGTATTTACTTTACTTTTCTTTTCCAAAACCTCTCACCTCTCTTATGCTCTATTTACCTCTTTTATCTGCAGGATGCGAAACCTTCAACCGTTTTGTCCCCGCTCAACATATTCACCCGTATGGCCTTTTCTACGTCACACCGGAAATGCTTCGTTCTCATGATTGGTTTCACCTTGACCTTGGTAGCTTTGGTCTATAACATCAACAATGGCTACCAACACGTGTTCTCAAATAGAATAGCTAATGAGCCTAACCAAGGTGACAGTAGTAGCAATAGTAGAAACAAAGCATTTTTGATTCTGAGGGATGTGCAACCAATACCAACAAACCATCCATCGTCAAATGGAGCAGTTGATGGTAATACGAAATTATCATTGAATACTTCACATTATTCATCTTCGAAATCATCGACTAATCATAATCATTCTTCTTCTTCTTCTTCTTCATCAACGCAACTTTCTCCACCTCGTCGATTATCATCATCGAGCAATGCTAACACATATCAGCAGAGTCAATCGATGCCAGCTAACAACAATGGCAACAATAACTATAAAGATAAAAACTCCCAGCGACAGCTCATCACTAATACATTACCCAACCTTTCTTGCCGCATGCAATATCCTAACCCATTCAGTATAGAGTTACAACACTTGACGAAAACCCATCGGACTGTGAACTGCAGCCTTGGCTTTCCTTCAATAGTATACGTAATCGGCGATGAATTAGTTATAGACCAAGACAAAGTAAGGACAAAATTATCGGATATTGATCCTGAATCGGTCAACTGCCGTTACTGCACGCACCAGATGGTACCGGGTCAAGACTTCGAAACGGTACGATCGCCGTGGAGTGGTCCTTTTAAATCCCGAATACGATTACAGCTTGCAGACGAGCATTTGATAGTCGAGTGTTACGAATCACGTAAGCATACTCTTGTCGCAAAATCGTATTTAAGCGTTATTAGAGCAGGTACACTAGCCCAATCTAAGTCTTTTGAAGAACAATTAAGAAAAGAAGATTATCATAGCTCATCAACAGTAGATGATAACAATTTTGGAAAACAACCGCTAAACGTTCTCATAATCGGAATCGATGGGTTGTCCCGGTCCCAAATGATCCGGTCCATGCCTCGAACCCGGTCCCTGTTGCTAAACACTCCCGGTGTGTTTGAGCTTACTCGCCATAACAAAGTCGGAATGAATACATTCCCAAACGTTATTCCTCTACTCACGGGAAATAAAGTTGAAGAATTAGACAACTGGAATACCAAAACACACATGGATAAGCTCCCTTTTATCTGGAACGAATTTGAAGACCTCGGTTACATCACTCAGCTAGTCTTGGATAAGAAATTCGTCACAGCGTTTCATAACTCCAAGCTCGGATGGACCAAACCGCCGGTAACATTTTACAACCGACCGACAGTTGTCGCATCGGAAGTTGACCCCATAATGAGGTCAAGGTCATTGGATGAAAATTGCGTTGGCGATGTACCGGAGGTCACTCTTTACACAGATTATCAGCTTCAGTTAGTGAGATTGTGTCAGGCTTTGAGGGAGAGAAATACTAATAGGAATAGTACAACACATTACGATGGCAACAGCATGCAACTAAATAGCGGTAATAGTAATGACATTAGTTTAAATCGCAAAATCTTCGAAGACAAAGCTAACGGGAGACCTGTAAAAACAAAACAAGGATTGGATAGCATGGCTGATCAGAGTAATTCTCTTCAAGATCTAAATTTTGGTAAAACAGCATCACATGGTCCCGGAAAATCTGACAATGGGGAAAACCAAGATCGTACTGAGAATTATGAAAAGCCCACCAATGGTAAAACGCAAAAAGCACATTCTGAGAAAAGTCGTTCTATAGAGTCCACCCACCCTTTCTTTTCGTACAGTTTCTTTGTACGCCTGACGCACGATGATTACAGTAAGGCATCGGCTGGCGATGATCTCTATTTCAACTTTCTTCAGACGTTGCTATGGGAACAATTGCTAAACAACACTATGGTGATATTCTTCAGTGATCACGGACCCAGATTCGGCCCAGTCAGGTAGGTTTTTTATATTTTTTTATATATTTTTTTTATAAAGCATTATTTTTAGCTGATGTAGATACATATAACACAAGGGATATGTATTATACTATAGTCAGTTAATGCAACGCTTTATTTCATCATAAGATTAATAGCGGTAAAAATGTCATAATAATCGACCAATGAAGGTACATGACATTTCATCGTAAACAATAAAGAAATATAAGGTGTTTCAACAGCTGACGATGGTATAGCAAGAGAGAGCTAATTAATATTCAATATGAGCAGTTTAGTTATTAGAGGTATTTCATTCTTCTTGGTAAGGCGATTTGGTGCCGATGGTTGTGGGTTCGAGTCCCATTTTAAGCATACTTTTTTTTCTCAATGTTTTCACCTCTTCTTTCGCTACTATACTGATTATTCGGGAGTTTCTTTCATAATTATGTCTATTATGATGACTTATTCGAGCTGATGAAAATATATTGATTTTTTTGCTGTTGTTTTTGAAATTTTCAACAACCAGCTACCCTCACTACCGCTACCCTGTTACGATTGTTTTCTTTCATCCCCTTTTAACGACAATTATTATTAATGGCCATCGATAGATAACATCAATACTTTTACTTCTTTCAACCTTCGCAATTTCATGCCCAACTTGTCCAATTGCGTCGCTGCGGCTGTTTTAATCTTCTTGAATATTCTAGGTGTATGTAATGGCTAAAAGACAAACACAGCTAATAGACTTTTCAGCATTTTGGTTTTTCACTGTAAACTGAGCCTCACTAAAAGTCCAGTGCGGCTAACGTAAGCAGTACGTGCAAATAAACTTCCCCAAGAGTTAACCAATGAGGATCGAACCCGGAGCCCTTCGATCCACAGTCCAATGCAAAAATAATGCGATTCACGCTGTCTGTCGTACAGAAGGTATTCAATTAGAGTGTCCTGCAAATCAATGCTAACTCCATTAAACCTGGTAGTTTGGAAGCAACCATCCTTGCGATCATCTTTGGTGTCACTGAATAATGGCTGCTGTCGTCAACGTGTTCTATTTCGTCTTCTTTCTAAGCCCGGGCGGGTATTTGGCTTCGAATACGGGTCACTCGGGTATTTCATTCGGGTCGACCCGTATTTGAGTACACGCACATTTCATTCGCCTACTTCTTTCAGTGCGCCACCTGACTAAACTCGTTGAGCAATAAAAAACAAAATAAGTACTAAAACATCCAACACTTGACATAGTGTAACGTCAATCATGCGTACAGTTGTCTTTTTATCAATAAATTCAACATTGCTTTTGTCGAATGAATGATGGCTGCGATCTTATCTCTCTTTGAATTGTACAGTTAAATCGATGCGACATTTTATTTCAGTCCTCAATAACACACGCTTTTAATGTAGGAGCCAAACAAAGAGAATTTACCATCAATTTACAATTAATTTACAAGTAATCTAAAAATAGACTTGTCTAGAAAGTAGCGATAATAATTATAAAAATTCTTCTAATTGTGATTTATTTCTTTCATACCCATTTTAACGACAATTATTATTCATTGCCATCGATAGATTATCATCAATACTTTTACTATTTTAAACCCTAGCAATTTTATTTCCCATAATGTCCAATTGTGTCGCTTGGGCTGTTTTAATCTTTTAAAAAATCCTAGGGGTATTCAATGGTTAAAAAAAGCAACAATACCGCTAACAGACTTTTCATCCCTGAACGAAAATTTGCATTTTGGTTTTTCAGTGTAAACTGAGCCTCACGAGAAGACCAATACGACTAACGTAAGCAATTCGTGCAAATAACCTTCCCCAAGAGTTAACCATTGAGGATCGAACCCGGAGCCCTTCGATCCACAGTCCAATGCAAAGACAATGCGATTAACACTGTCTGTCTTACAGAAGGTATTCAATTAGAGTGTCCTGCAAATCAATGGTAACTCTATTAAACCAGGTAGTTTGGAAGCAACCATCCTTGCGATCAGCTTTGTTGTCACTGAATAATGGCTGCTGTTGTCAACGTGTTCTATTTCTTCTTCTTTCTAAGCCGGGGCGGGTATTTGGCTTCGAATCCGGGTCATTCGGGTATTTCATTCGGGTCGACCCGTATTCGATTACACGCATATTCATTCGCCTACTTCTTTCAGTTCGCCACCTGACTAAAACTAGTTGAGCAATAAAACCCAAAATCAATACTAAAACATCCAACACTTGACATAGTGTAACGTTAATCATGCGTACAGTTGTCTTTTTATCAATTAATTTAACATTGCTTTTGTCGATAGGATGATGTCTGTGATCTTATCTCTCTTTGAATTGTGTAGTTAAATCGATGCGACGACATTTTATTTCAGTCCTCAATAACACACGCTTTTAATGTAGGAGCCAAACAAAGAGAATTTTCCATCAATTTACAATTAATTTACAAGTAATCTAAAAATAGACTTGTTTAGAAAGTAATGATAATTATTATAACGATTCTTCTAATTGTGATTCATTTCTTTCATACCCATTTTAACGACAATTATTATTCATTGCCATGGATAGATTATTAGGTCAATACTTTTACTATTTTAAACCCTAGCAATGTTATGTCCTACAATGTCCAGTTGTGTCGCTTGGGCTGTTTTAATCTTTAAAAAAAATCCTAGGGGTGTGCAATGGTTTAAAAAAAAAATACCGCTAACATGCTATTCATCCCCGGAGGAATATTTGTCTTTAGTTTTTTCACTGTAAACCGAGACTCACGAGAAGACCAATACGACTAACGTAAGCAATTAGTGCAAATAACCTTCCCCAAGAGTTAACCATTGAGGATCGAACCCGGACCCCTTCGATCCATAGTCTAATGCAAAGACAATGCGATTCATACTGTCTGTCTTACAGAAGGTATTCAATTAGAGTGTCCTGCAAATCAATGCTCATGCCAATAAACCGGGTAGTTTGGAAACAACCATCCCTGCGATCATCTTTGTTGTCACTGAATAAAGACTGCTGTCGTCAACGTGTTCTATTTCTTCTTCTTTCTAAGCCGGAGCGGGTATTTGGCTTCGAATACGGGTCACTCGGGTATTCCATTCGGGTCGACCCGTATTCAAGTACACGCATATTTCATTCGCCTACTTCTTTCAGTACGCCACCTGACTAAACTCGTCGAGAAGTAAAACCCAAAATCAATACTAACCCATCCAACACTTGACGTAGTGTAACGTCAATCATGCGTACAGTTGTCTTTTTATCAATAAATTCAACATTGCTTTTGTCGATAGGATGATGTCTGTGATCTTATCTCTCTTTGAATTGTGTAGTTAAATCGATGCGACGACATTTTATTTCAGTAATCAACAACGCACACGCGTCGTAACTTGTTCATTGTAGCAGCCAAACAAAGTCAATGTACCATCAATTATTGATAGGCCTACTTGACATCAAATCAATAACTACTGATGCTACAGAACGCATCACTTTAAATATATTCATTCATCCAAGTCATCCTCTTGTTGCAATCGTTTTAAAATGTCTATTGTTGCTAACAAATTGCAACATGTTCAAATTTCCAGCGATTCGCGATTAACGAGGTTCCATCGTAATTATCTTTTCAATAATGATTTTCTCTTTATTTCAATACTTTATATCATCTCTGTTATCACTTAATTGGTACCAAGAATAATAATAATAATAATAAGAAGAAGTAGAATTAAAATAAACGAGTATGGAGATGAAAAGAATAATGTCTCATTGCTTTAATGTGTATATTCCATCAATAACTCATACTTCTAAACTCATCTGTTTGAATTTTTTTTTCACAAGCCATCCTATAATTTGAATTATTGTTATTTTTTATTTCATCGTTTTTTTTGTTATCGTCTTTATTATCATCTAATAGGTACCATATGTTTATTTGTCCTATTATAGTCAATGAAGGCTCCAAACAAAGACAATCTACCATCAATTGATGCTTAGCATTAAATCAATAATTAACTGATGTCATTGACAACAGCTGCAGTTTAAATCTATTATTCAAGGCACTAACTGTTTATTTGTCATATTTATTATGTTCAATATAGGAACGGAACAACGACAATCTACTATCCGTTCTTCTTTCAATTATGCCAACTGACTCAATTGTGTTTGAGTATTATTTTTGACAGGGTAGGAATTTTTCAAATTTTGCCCAGATGGCGGTTTTTATCAGCCTGATCTTTGAGATTTAAAAACACCAAGGGATTTTAACGTACTTAGAAAAAACACGGCACCTCCTAATTTTCCGTCCGTATCCGAGCACACTATATGTCAGATCCTACCTACCCTAGACCAGGGGCGTGGAAAACGCAGCTCACATAGTTGCATCCACACGGATTCGAAACCTGGTCGTTAGATTCAGAAGGAAACCATCGTTACCACTGTATCACAAAGCTGATGTGTTACATTAAAACAATAATTAACTAATGCAATTGACAACAGCAGTTTAAATATCTTATTCAAAGCACCAATTGTTTATTTGTCCGATTATATTCAATGTTAGAACCAAACAATGACAATCTACCATTGATTGATGATTAACATTAAATCAATAATTAACTGATGTTATGTTATTAGACTCAGTGATTATAATATGTTTATACACGTTATACTCTGTTGTAATTGTTTTATATTGTCTATTGTTGGAAACAGCATTATATGAATAGCAACCTTTACTTTTCTGTTGAGATACAATGCAGCAGACTTGATGATATCAGTGGTGAAATATAATATGATAATATTATCTATAATTATGATATTACATACTTAGCAAGAACAAAAAGAAGAAAGAGAAGAAGTAAAATAAGAAGATGAAGAAGTGTATTTGTGCTATTATTATATACAATGTTTGAACCGAGCATAGACAATCTACCATTGATTGATGATTAACATTAAATCAATAATTAACTATTGCCATTGATTTCAACAGTTTAAATCTATTATTCAAGACACCAACTGTTTATATTGTCCTATTATATTCAATGTAGGAGCCAACCAAAGGCAATCCACAATCAATTTATGGGTTACATTAAATCATATCTCCTAATGATATTGAACACATCAACTTAAATCTAACATCCAAGCCGTCCTCTTTTTGTAATCGTTTTTTTTGTTTTAATAAAGACTATTTTATTGAACAAAATACATGAATAACAACCTTTATAATTCGGTTGTCGTATGATACATTATTATACATTACAATATTAGTAGTGTTATATTTGGTATAATATATCTAGAAACATGATAATACATCAGGAAGAGCAAGGAGATGAAGAATGGGAAGGAAGAAGGAGAAGACAAAGAAGAAGAAAATGAAGGAGAAGAAGAAGAAGAAGGAGGAGGAGAGTAAGAAAATGAATAAGGAGAAGAAAACAATTATGTCGAATACTTATATGCTTATATTCCATCAATAACTGATATTTTAAACATATCAGTTTTATTGTTTTCTTGAAGACATCCTATCATTTGAATTTTTGTTATTTTATCATGGCAATTTGGTAAATTCGTTATTATCATCTAATGTGTACCTACAATTTTTTTATATTTATTTATCCTATTATATTGATTGTAGGACCCAAACAAAGATAATCTAGCATCAATTGATGATTAACATTAAATCAATAGTTAACTAATGCATTTGACTCAGCGATTTGAATCTGTTTATACACGTTATACTCTGTTGTAATTGTTTTATATTGTCTATTGTTGGAAATAGCATATAAGAATAGCAACCTTTACTTTTTCTGTTGAGATATGATGCAGCAGACTTGATGATATCAGTGGTGAAATATAATATGATAATATTATCTGTAATTATGATATTACATACTTAGCAAGAACAAGAAGAAGAAAGAGAAGAAGTAAAATAAGAAGATGAAGAAGTGTATTTGTCCTATTATTATATTATTCAATGTTTGAACCGAGCAAAGACAATCTACCATTGATTGATGATTAACATTAAATCAATAATTAACTATTGCCATTGATTTCAACAGTTTAAATATATTATTCAAGACACCAGCTGTTTATATTGTCCTATTATATTCAATGTAGAAGTCAACCAAAGACAATCCACAATCAATTTATGGGTTACATTAAATCATATCTCCTAATGATATTGAAATCGTCGATTTAAATCTAACATCAAAGCTGTTTGCGTGTGGGTTACATTAAGTCATATCTCCTAATGCTATTGAACACATCAACTTAAATCTAACATCCAAGCCGTCTTCTTTTTGTAATCGTTTTTTATTTTTATTTTATAAAGACTATTTTATTTAACAAAATGCATGAATAACAACCTTTATAATTCGGTTGTCGTATGATATAATATACATTACAATATAAGTAGTGTTATATTTGGTATAATATATCTAGAAACATGCTAATACATATAGAAGAGCAAGAAGATGAAGAGTAGGAAGAAGAAGGAGAAGATAAAGAATAAGAAAATGAAGGAGAAGAAAGAAGAAGAAGAAAAAGGTGGAGAGTAAGAAAACGAATAAGGAAAAAAACAAAACAACAATTAGGTCGAATACTTAAATGCTTATATTCCATCAATAACTGATATTTTTAAACATATCAGTTTTATTGTTTCCTTCAAGACATCCTATCATTTGAATTTTTGTTCTTTTTTCATGGCAATTTGGTAAATTCGTTATTATCATCTAATGTGTACCTACATTTTTTAATTTATTTATCCTATTATATTGATTTTAGGACCCAAACAAAGATAATCTACAATCAATTGATGATTAACATTAAATCAATAGTTAACTAATGCATTTGACTCAGCGATTTGAATCTGTTTATACATGTTAAACTCTGTTCTAATTGTTTTATATTGTCTATTGTTGGAAACAGCATTTAAGAAGAACAACCTTTACTTTTTCTGTTGAGATACAATGCAGCAGACTTGATAATATCAGTGGTGAAATATATGATAATATTATCTATAATTATGATATTACATACTTAGCAAGAACAGGAAGAATAAGGAGAAAGAGTAAAATAAAAAGAAGAAGTTTATTTGTCCTATTATTATATTCAATGTGGGAACCGACCGAAGACAATCTACCATTGATTGATGATTAACATTAAATCAATAATTAACTGATGTTATGTTATTAGACTCAGTGATTATAATCTGTTTATACATGTTATACTCTGTTGTAATTGTTTTATATTGTCTATTGTTGGAAACAGCATATAAGAATAGCAACCTTTACTTTTTCTGATGAGATACAATACAGCAGACTTGATGATATCAGTGGTGAAATATATGATAATAATAATATATCTATAATTATGATATTACATACTTAGCAAGGACAGGAAGAATAAGGAGAAGAAGTAAAATAATAATAATAAGAATTGTATTTGTCCTATTATTATATTATTCAATGTTCGAACCGAGCATAGACAATCTACCATTGATTGATGATTAACATTAAATCAATAATTAACTATTGCCATTGATTTCAACAGTTTAAATCTATTATTCAAGACACCAACTGTTTATATTGTCCTATTATATTCAATGTAGGAGCCAACCAAAGATAATCCACAATCAATTTATTGGTTACATTAAATAATATATCCTAATGATATTGAACGCATCAACTTAAATCTAGCATCCAAGCCGTCCTCTTTTTGTAATCGTTTTTTTTTATTTTATAAAGACTATTTAATTTAACAAAATACATGAATAACAACCTTTAAAGTTCGGTTGTGATACATTATACATTACAATATTAGTAGTGTTATATTTGGTATAATATATCTAGAAACATGATAATACATCAAGAAGAGCGAGAAGATGAAGAAGAAGAACAAGGAGGAAAGTAAGAAAACGAATAAGGAGAAGAAAACAATTATGTCGAATACTTAAATGCTTATATTCCATCAATAACTGATATTTTTAAACATATCAGTTTTATTGTTTTCTTGAAGACATCCTATCATTTGAATTTTTGTTATTTTTTTCATGGCATTTTGGTAAATTCGTTATTATCATTTAATTTATCCCTACTATTTTTTTTAAATTTGTCCTATTATATTGATTGTAGCAACCAATCAATGACAATCTACCATCAATTGATGATTAACATTTAATCAGAAACTAACAAATGGCATTGACAGCAGCAGTTTAAATCTATTATTCAAGACACCAACTGTTTATATTGTCCTATTATATTCAATTTATGGGTTACATTTAATCATATCTCCTAATGATATTGAACACATCAACTCAAATCTGGCATCCAAGCCGTCCTCTTTTTGTAATCGTTTTTTTTATTTTATAAAGACTATTTTATTTAACAAAATGCATGAATAACAACCTTTATCATTCGGTTGTCGTATGATACATTATGCATTACAATAATATTAGTAGTGTTATCTTTGGTCTAAGATATCTAGAAACATGAGATAATACGCTTAAAAAAAAGAATGAGACGAGCAAGAAGAAGAAGAAAAAGAAAAAAAAAGGAGGAAAAGGAAAATAGTTTATTGCTTTAATGCTTTTATACCATCAGTAACTAACTGATACTCCTAACCACATCAGCTTAAAATTTATTCTTTAAGCCGTCCTGTTGTGGTGATTGTTTTTATAATGTTTATCTTTGGTAACATCAACTTATATGAATAAAAGCCTTTACTTTTTTCCGTTCAGATATTAAAAATTATAAGTGAACATTAATATAGCGCATTCCCACTTATTTTTTAAATGCTAAAAGCGCGTTACAAAGGGGTCTCCGACAGGTCTGTACAATCCAATACCATCTCAATTCCTATTGGAGCATACAGACGGGTTGCCTGAAAAGCGCGTCAGCCTAACATTCTGACAATATCCTTCTCTGCCTATAGCCGAATACTCATTCCACCTGAGTGGGGTGAGGAAATGTGTGTAAAAACATTTCCCAAGGATTTAACTTTGCGCCGCCACTAGGCGGATTCGAACCCGGGACATCTCGGTGCCTTACCACTAGACCACAGAGCCACAGAGCCAGTTTGATTCATAACATCAGTGGTGAAATATTTTATAATATATCTAGAAGGATGATATTACATACTTTATACGAAGAAGAAGAAGAAGAAGAAGAAGAAGAAGAAGAAGAAAGAAGAAAATAAAATAAAATTGAAAAGAAGGATAAGAAGAAGAATACAACGTCTAATTGCATAAATGGTTATATTGCATCTTCAGTAATAACTGATGCCATTGAACACAGCAATTTGAATATTTTGAATTCAAACCATAATTACTTCAACGAAAGGCATAAATCGTGCAAGTCAGATATGTTATTCAGAACTGAAATAAATACCTCGTTGATTTAACGATATAATACAGTGTGCAGATAACATCACAGATATCGTGTTGTTTTCAACATAAAGTAATCGATGTTAAATTTATTGACAAAAAAAAGGAGATAAAATCCAGAATTGAAGAATATTATTTAATTTGTTGTGCTGCATTTGTTCAATAAATTTCTATTATAATGATAATAAAATTAGAATGACTTCAAGATAAATTTAAAATGCTCACTTTAAGGGTTTAGTTAGTTCTGATGATAATATGTAAGTATAAACGCATTTAGACGTCTCTCTCTGTCTCTCTCTCTCTCTCTCTCTCTCTCTCTCTCTCTCTCTCTCTCTCTCTCTCTCTCTCTCTCTCTC
>JAUEKR010421728.1:0-12609 GCA_031762895.1 Corambe burchi
GTAGTAGCAGTAGTCGTAGTAGTAGTAGTAGTAGTAGTAGTAGTAGTAGTAGTAGTAGTAGTAGCAATAGTAGTAGTAGTAGTAGAAATAGTGGCACTAGTGAAAGCAATAGTAATGTGTGTTTTATCGCTCTTTTTTTTCTTTGCAGGGAGAATACGTTCCTCAATCGAAACCAACAGTAATTAGAGATATACAGAACCCGTTCTACTTTCTCGCCATTGGAATGATCCTAGCTTCCATAGTTCTTGGAACAGAATGCTTGGTTTGGCATTCGAAGCTTCGAAGGAAAATTTCAAAACAGAAGCCGAAATGGGTATCAGCCGCACTATAATCTACGGTATTGCGCACAATCGAAAGAGAGTAGTCGTTATAAAGGCTGTTATTGTAGTGGGCGGAGATGATAATGCTTGGAGGTCTAGGCCTATTCATATAAGTAGATAGTCAGCAATAAACACTTCAGCAAGGTATAAAAAAACACCTTTGTTTGCATAAAGATATCAGAGACTAGATGAAGACGTCTAGTTGGTAAATGTGGTGATCCACAATAAGTTGTGTTAAATTTTATAGCTGGAAAAAAAAAAATGCTTCGTTTACTCTATGAGACTTCGAATGACAATTTCCAAAAGAGATCGAAACAATTTCATTTAAACGATATTCTACAGCAAGCATCTATCATCGATGATCGGATGAGTGTGTAGCATTTTGCATAGACAATGCTTCCTCCACCAAGCATTGATCATTCCCTGTGAACAATGCATATAACTGACTTCCTGATTCCACTAATGTTGCGCATTTTACGTTAGGCTGAAAGGAACATATAGCCGTAAGGGGAATAAAACGGCATAATCATCTATGAGAGACTCAAAATCAAATGGAAGAAAATATGTTAAATCGCGTGTTGGAACAGGGTAGGAATTATGGACATAGGCCTATTTATTATAGGTTCGGTCATCAAAAACAAAGCAAAAAACAATGACATTATTTTTATTCCATGCAGTAAGCGACAATGCATAAGGCTGAAAAGATACCGAAAGCGGTGGATCGCGCTGCACCTGAGAGCCGATACAGCCGAACTGAGCTTTGGAAATATCTGCTCTATTTTACTATGGACTGAGCCTAACCCCTACCACACCACACCGCGTAGCCACGTCTAGAGTTTTTGTTGTACACTTTCCAGGGTAGTTATCATGTAAAAAATAACGTGATATAACGTGAGATAACACGAAATAAGATGAGAAAACACACGATAACATGAGATAAGGTGAGATAACATGAGATACACCGGATAACATGTTTTCGTGTGTTTTCTCATGTTATTTCGTGTTATCTCACGTTATCTCACGTTATTTGTTAGATGATAACTACCGCACTTTCAATAATATAGAATCGATATTTCTACAGGTCAGCTCGGTTTTAGCGGCGGCGCAGCTTACTGCTTTTGATGTGTTTTCAGCCTTTTATAGTGGTCCATAAATTATACTGCACAATAATACTATAATTACATTATAATAGTGATACAAAAGAACTAAATGCTAGTCTTGAAGGACAATTTCCAACAGATATAAAAATGGAATTGGGTCAAACGATAGTCCCACGTTATTGTCTCAATGAATGCTCTCGAACAAAGGGAAGAAACTGTGATAAACCCTGCTTTGAAATAGTTGGTTAGGAGATAAAAAGATTTATTTATTCATGATTATGCGCCTTGTTATTTCTTTCAAACAATAGAAATAATCACTGCGATGTACTATTATAAGTTCGTAGGGACAATGACGACCTGTAGGCTAGAGTGATCCATAAATTAAACTGTGTTACATTTCAATGCAGAAAATATACCCACCAACAGCAACAGAATGCTTTGTTTTATTTGTGAGATTTTAATAATAATTTCAAACAAATGAATTTGAGTCACACGATAATCTACAGGATAATAATCTCATCAATGGCTCCTCATAAACAAAGGGAAGAAAACATGACAGTATTTGCTTTAAGAGAGGGTAGGGTTGATCAGACTTGTTTATTCATTGTATACACCTTGTTATTTTTATTTTCAAACTGAACAAAAAGTATTTCTATATAAAATAGGTGTGGTGCGGCAAAAGAGAAGCAAAAGAACATTGATTATACGAAAATTTATTGACTATAATATAATAATATACAGTGACCCATAACTTATATGCATTTTAGTGCTGCAACTCCCACCCTCTCTCTATCTCTCTCCCCCCCCCCTACCCCGAAGATAATGATTGTTTGGTCTACGAGACTTCAGAATGAATTTGAGCCTCGCTATAATCTAGAGTATGATATCATCAATAAATGCACAGAAACAAAGGGAAGAAACTGTGATAAAACTTGCTTCCAAACAGAGCAGCAGCAGTGGTTATGCATCAGTTAATTATAATAGGTTGTAACATGGAAAGAGAAAAATAAACTATATCAGCAACAGTTTACGATCTTATAGTAAAATATGCCCTATCTTTAAAGACCCATGTAAATAATATACTCCGTATTTTCTCCCCGGAAAATCATCGTCACTTTTATCGGTGGTATATGTCACTAATCCTCTCCGTCTTTGTCCTTGACTCTTTATATCTCTTTTTATGTTTGCTTTTTGCTGATGAAAGAACTACTTTTATTCGAAAACGATAATCGTTGTCGTTATCCTTCATTTGTAGAGCTCATTTATAACTTTTCTTTATATCGACTGTATAGCATATTTATGTAAATGTTTTTTTTTTTGTAAAGCAACTAGATAATTCACTAAATTTTAATTCATATTATCTAATTTCATCATATAAAAAATCCATTCAAACATGTATATTATGATCAATTGATATATAATTTATTCGAATATGATACTTAGTAATCCTAATGATACTTACTTCATAATCCTAAAACGAATTTTAAAACCTTACATTTATCAGAAGATAAGATCGACAAAAAGGTTTGTAATCATTTTTTCACATATATTATGACGAAAAATAAAGAATAATAATGAATCAAATAAATGACTTAATAAATTAATCAATTACAGAATGATTACCTTATGTGAATGTGTGTGTGTGTGTTGATGGTGTTTTTGTGGGTGTGTTTTTGTTTTTGATTTACTTTGTTTTGTGTGTGTGTGACTTTTGTGTTTCTTTTTTTAATTGGGTTCTTTGTTTTTTATTTATTTATTTTATTTTCTTTATTGTTTTCTTTGAAGAAAATATATTCATGCTCCTATGTAATAGAAATATCATGTATGTGAAATGAGGCGATAGTATTCCAAAAAAATTTCGAATTCAACTTTAAATCCGTATCACGTAAACACATGAGCTTCCGACAATGTCACTCCATATTCGAATAGACGGATGGCACGTCTTGCATACGAGAAAGCCTTGATCATAGTGAAGTTAGACATTTTTCCAGTTTTCGGTAGCTTGTTAATTTCTCTATAGTAAGAAACAAAATGGCCATAATACTAAGACTTGCTGCAATCAACCTAAATTTTGTTGGGTTTTTGTAATTGTAGAAGTCTAGAGCAATTTATATCCACCTAGCAAATTGTAGTGAACTGGAACATGCCTAGCTTCTTCTTAATCTTCTTCTTCTTCTTCTTTCACATTTGCCAACTGACTCAATTGTATTTGAGTATTACTGTTGACTGGGTAGGATTTTTTTCAAATTTTGTCCCTTTGGCGGACCATGGAGTTTTTAACCAGCTTAGATGTAAACACAGGACCTTCTAGTTTTTCGTCCGTATCCAAACAGACTAGGTGTCAGGTCCTACCTACCCTAGGAACAGGAGTGTGACAAACGCAGAACAGATAGTTGCGTTCACCCGGATTCGAACCCGAGTCGTTTGATTCAGAGGCAGACATCGTTATCTCTGTATCACTGAGATCCTTTTCACTATGGTCTCTCAATAATATTGAAATAGGTAGGTGAACGAATGTAAAACACTAACTTGTTCCTTACGGTTAGAGCTCGGCTCTTTCATGCCAAAATTGCTTTTAAAAGTTGCGTTTATATAGCGCACATATATTACCGATGTCTCATTGCACTTCATATATCATTTACTCCACGACAGGCCTTGACAATTCAGTACAATCTGAACTAATCGTGGAGCATACAGAAGAACTGCCTTTTAGAGTGCATATTTCTATCGTTCTGACAATCTTCCAATTCTGCCTATTATCGAGTTCTCATTACAACTGAGTAGGGTTGAGGAAATATGTGTAAAGAGTTATTCATCGTTGCTAGACGGACTCGAACCCACGATCTCTCCGTCACGAATCGAGCACATTACCACTAGATCACACTCACCCTTCAAAGATATGACACCAGTAATAGTCGTTGAAGACCGCTGCTCTCTTTTTTATTTAATGGTATTAAATACTTATACATAATAAACAGAAATTGAGACTTCGTTAATTGGCACACGACGTGGATTTGATACTCATCAAAATTTACCAGGCGCTCCTCTTCTTCTTTTTTATATTCCCAACTGATTCAGTTGCACTTGAGTATTGCTGTTGACTGGGTATGGTTTCTTGATAAAGTATGTCAAATAGGGGCCTATTATTGTATCTAAAACAATATTGTTTTGTTGGTGCTATCTTGATATCGTGTCGTGTTTCCCGATTCGCGAGGGTTCAGCTTCAGAAGTTCCTCCATATTAGCCCCAAAGTTACTTATGACACAGTAACTAGTTTGAAATGGATGATTATTATAATATATTATGCACATCGGGGGTCTCTACTAGTCAAATTGACAGTCTTTAGTGTGTGTGTGTAAGTTTGTTGGATTTAGATAATGTTATCAGTATCAGAAATGACCTGCTTTAAGTCATAGAATGATTCATTCCTGAGGCTTGGCTCTGTCGCCGTGTGTTGCTGTTATCTCCAGAGCAAACTGGGATACAAAATGGCGGATGCTTCTGAATTTTCAAATATTTAGTAACAAAGGTAAGTTAAACTGTTATATTACTGTGAATTTAATATGAAATGTATATTTAAAGCTGAAAATCATGTAACAGTGCGTATTAAATTGATGCCCGTATTACCTCTTTTTACTATAAAAAAACGGAAGAATATTAGACTTTGATTATAGGTCTAATCATATACCGTATATTATATCAATTACCAACAGCATGATAGCGGATATGATGAACTAGGAAATAACATAATATAGGATACTTGGCTATGTTAAACAGTAAATTAATGTTATTATGCTATAACTTATTCATTTCCGTGTGGAATATACTATCACTTTTACAAATTATGAAAGCATATTATCATAATGTTAAAATAACTACGATGTTTGTTAATGAATTACTAATTGAAACATCTTATCACTGACTAATGCATTTGAGTTTGATTTGTTTGAATAAAATAGTAATCAATGATATATCTGAATATGATATTATTTCGCTTCTATATTGCGTATTCTGCGGTTTCCTTAATAATTCTTTGTCTCTTATTATGGTTTATTAATACCTCTGTTTACCATTATTTCTACAGTGCAATACATCCAAATTATCATCGCTTGGTGCTTTTTTTACAAAATGGAGACGAGAATTGGATTTGCTGTTCACATCATGGTGGATATTCTTCTGATCCTTGGAGTATCATCAGGTAAAAAGAAAATAGACTTATTTATTGCTAGTCATTCGAAGTGATCAAAATTACTGGTATGGTGTTTAATCATAGGGATGTCTAGTCATAGTTTATTTAATGCTAAAGTACCTTCTTTTGTTGAAGTCATATTAATAAACAAAGGACTAAAGAGAAGAAAATTATCACTTTGCTGTTGTGCTTTTCTTTTTTCTCTGATTTCTCTTTACATAATATATCCATGGCTATGCTTTTATTTGTCTTCACTTTCTCTCTCTCATTCTCTTTCTCTCTCCCTCTCTCTCTCTTTCTTTCTCCTCTCTCTGTCTCTCCCTTTCTTGTCTATTCCTCTCTCTCTGTGTCTCTCTCTATCTCTCTCTTTATTTCTCTCTCCCTTCCTCTTTCTATTTCTCTCTCTCTCTCTCTCTCTATCTATCTATCTATCTCTGTATGTCTATTCCCTTTTCTGTCTCTTTCAATTAATGCTAGATATAGCAGATCAATAATTGCTACTCATAGCATCTCATAGCAGCATAGTTAAGTCATAATATATTATTTATTTTTAAAACGTGTTCATTAATTAGGAATTGTCAATATACTTATACATTTATATATTTTGATTAATTGGTGCAACTACATCTACACTAATATTCAATCAGTTATGTAAATATTATTATAGGTTAATAGCATTAATCAAACTATCTAATTAAACAAAAAGGTACTTCATTGAGTAATTATTAATCAAACTAGGGGTTTCTTATGACGGGCATAATACACTTATCATTCATTATATACATTTTAATGATTATACATTAAACACCTTAGGCAATACTTTATTCTTTTTTTTTCTTTACGCTTATCCAAATTAATATTTTCTTCTCATATTTAGAATTTTATTAGAAAAAAAAAGTTTTTGTGCGTGTGTATTTTTGTTTGTTTGTCTGTTTTTTTTTTATTTTGCGATATTCTCGTAGCTTAGTGAGAATATCGCTTATAAGGTATTTCAAGCTAGCATTTATTGATTTTAAAGTCTAATGTGCATTAAAGGCTTTAATAAGATTTGATGCTTTTATTTCTGAAACCAGTGAACATCCCACCAAAGATCACACATCATTCATCGAAAGATATTTACTACAAAGTTGGAGAATCTGTGAAGATGACTTGTGAAGCTTCAGGCAGTCCTAAGCCTCAGTAAGTCACTCGATTGATCAACATTGAAATTGAAATTGAATTGATTTTAAAAATACTCTTTATTGTCGGTTTAAGAATAATGTACAGTGCATAAATAAATAAGAAATACATAATAATAATATTATCTAAGTATAATTTTTTTTAAAAAATATTTGATATATAAGTGTATAAATAAGTATATCAATCCATTTATGAATTATTGCCGACATGAAAATAAAATAATAAATGAATTGGTGTATAATGAAATACAACAAAACAGATAAATACATGCTCATATGGAAATACCTAAATAGCATTCCTTCATGTAACGTCGGCGGTCATGGCTCTCCACTCTTTTCTCTACTCAGTTGCTCTGATGTGGGCATTGTTCTTTATTGTTGCTTTTTATCCTGCTCTGATCCGTCTGGTTTGGTAGTTCATCAAATTTTGTTCACTGACGTCCAGAAGTTCTATTTCTTATGATATTTTCCACCACACTTATCTTTTCCAAGTCCATTTCTTCTTTTGACATGACAAAGAAACCTTGCTGCCTGTCTATTCTTCACGTTATTGAAAAGGTTTCTCTGGTAGCCCCAAATTGTAATCATATTGATTGCTATGCGTTTGCTGTGGTTACCTTAATTTAGTCTATGCATGTTTGACGTTGGTTCCTCTTAACTAGACTAGATAGAGTATTTAAATACTTTCGACCCATTCCACCAAATATAATGGTATGATATATTATGATAGACTTTGTAGTTTAGTAGTAATGCATCCAAGATGTGGTCGAGAAATCATGGGTTTGAATCCGCTTAATTGCGGCATAAAACTCAATCCTTGAGAAATGTTCATTTCCACACATTTCCTCACCCCCACTCAGGTGCAATGCATACCCGCTCAAAGGGTACGGCTATAGATGGGCATATTCGCTTAACTTATTTCCGCTGCTTGCAAATTGAACCTATAGTGAGCAACTGAACCCGCCACAGTCGCGCAGATTACCATCGGCAAGAAATCCGAATCTGCTTTTCTGCTTCTTTTATGTAAAGGAAACCCTTCATCTGATCTTTAAAAAGCTTACTACCAACTTCCACCGGCTCTGTCATCAATTATTGTCTACCTATAAATACTCTTGTTTGCCTTTCACATCCCATAAACTCTAATGTTGCAGGCTTTCAAGGGGAAAAAAAACCTTTAAGAAAAAGTACCTGCCGCCACTATGGCCTTGGCCTTAGACAGAGAACAAAGATGGATATTATCAGAATGCTAGATAGGTGCGCATAATAGACATATTATATTATCTTCTGTATGATCCAGGAGGAGTTAAGATGACGTAGTAATGAACAAAAATGTCTGGCACTCCTTTGTAAAACAATTTGAGCATTAAAATAATTGGAAAACGCGCTATATATAAATGCTATAAATATTTTGGTGGACCAATTAATCAAGTGAAATAGACTGGAAGCGGTAGAAACGTGGTTTATTAGAAGAATGCTTCTTGTGTAGTGGAAAGAAAGAAAGAAAAAATGAAGATGTTCTAAAGGATGCAGGCTACCAGATAATTTAGTTCGAATTATTTATTAGCCCCGCAAGTAGAAATTCAGTTAAGGTATTTATGAAAATAATTTAACATGAAAAATGAACCTTAATAATATAGTGAAATAAGAGTTTGTTTTTCTTACTTACTTCTTCATTGAAAAAAAAATACGACTATTAAACCATCTACCATTGTCATGATAAAACAGGTACACTTGGAAGAAATCGGGGGTCGACTTCCTCCCGTCAGGAAACAGCAAACGAATCGTGCAGTTCCAAGACAAGGGAACATTGATTATCAACGCTCCTGAAGACAAAGATGAGTCCATTTACCAGTGCTTTGCAGACAACGGTTTTGGAAGGTATGATAAATGGTTTATAGTAATAGGCCTACACATGATAGGCAAGTTATATTAAGGCTAAATATAGAAAATAGTCCAGAAGTAGGTTTGAGTTTTCCCAAAAAAAGTTATAATAATGATGTAGGTATGCCCTATATATGCGTATAAAGATATTATATAATATAATAGGTATGCATATGGGTGCATATTTCTATGGACATGTAAGACAATTATACTTTATTTTTAAGTAGTTAATTGTATAAGATATGCTTTCATCAGCGTTTTATATCTTCTTATTATGAAAAGTCAATAAAATCATTATTTAATATAGAAAATAGCTTCCAGCTACAACGCTTGAAAACAATAACATTGTATAACTATGCATATCTCAATCGTGGTGGGATACCATAGAATCTGGTGAATATAGGTAGTTGTTAGCTCTATACTTTATTATATGAGTGTTTTAGCGATTAGAACTAATGTATATTATTATGTCAGTCACTTTGATGTCTACTGCCTCATAGTTATGTATGATTAACATTAGTATTGTTATTAACAGTATCAATAGTAAAACCTTATTTTTAAATAATATATATTTGACACTGAAAACCTTAATCATTAAATTAGACATGTCTGTATCTCCGTAACGGAAGAGTTCATTTCCTGTTCTTTGGTGTTTTTTTTTTGCGTTGTGTTGGTTGTTTGTTTACGAAGATTTGTTCTCTGGATACCTGAACTAGACTCTAAATAGATGTCTATCTATCTTGACTAGCTCTATATCTATGATATTGTTATGTATAAAGATACTGATGCAAATTATTATTAAGATGACGTCCTGTCAATCAATTGACAGCGTAGCGTATAAGATATAATATGCTAGGTTTATCTTCAGCTTGGGAATGTCATTTATCATTATATGGATGCATAAATTGAAAGGTAATGGTATAGTGATATTAGGTTTGTTTACATAATAGTCTAGTAATTGTTATGCTTAAAAGTTGATTTCATCCTGAAATTAAGATGGACTAACTGATAGAATACGACCATTTATTAAAATGCAAATATAAAATACGTCAATATGAATCTCATATATCATGTGAGCTGGAATTTTATTCCTGAACGAATATTATGTAGCTAATAGGTGATTTAACTTTTATTATAAACTTATTATGTCCTGAAAAAAAGGTTTATCGTATGAAAATAGAATGCAAAAAATTTTTGGAGCTATTATTAAACACAGACTAATCTAGCTTATTTTTAGTGAACTTTTGAAATTAACAATTTTAACTTAATTTTATTCCTATTCTTTCTCTTTCGGTGAAATTTTTTTTTTTCAAGACTTTAATAAAGCCTATTATAATTATTATAACATACAGTTGACTACACTTAGTTGAGAACTCAGTTGCAATGATTTTCGGATGTAGCGATCCTTGTTTTTTAATATAATGACTCTATACATTAATACAAAATGCAACGAATGTAGCGAATTTTGGATGAAGCTTTCATTCCCCCAAAAATCAGTATTTAAAAAAATCATGAAATTATAAACTCTCATCAAAGTATTTAAAAATAAGATAGTTGAATAAGTCTATTTAATATAATATTCAAGTATAAGGACACATTAACATATTGCTATAAATTTATTTCCATTAAAATCAATCATTGTTTATCACCAATCACAGGGCCGCATCTATCAAGTACAACCTCCGTATGGCTAAACTGGATGATTTTAAAAGCACAGTTCCGGTCGTCCACACGCCCAACATTGGAGATTACCTCAAACTGACCTGTAATGCTCCAGACAGTGTCCCTGATCCCATGGTGTACTGGGCAATACGACAGGATGGTGGCGCCTTTGACGCTTTGATCTTTAACAGTACAATGTCTGTGGATTATGAAGGTCAGAATTTTTACTTATTCTTTTATATGAATTATATGAAGTGTAGAGAAAAAGAATTGCATTAATATATGGCACACATATCGCTGTAGTCTCAAGGCGATTTTCATATTATTGAGTCCCTGACAGACCTTGACATTCCAATACCATTTCAACTCTTTTTGAATGATACAGAAGGGCTGTTAATAAGGGTGCATACTTCTGGAATTCTTGAAATTTTCTTTGTGTTTTTATAGCCATATAACCGGGTACTCATTACACTTGAGTGGGGTGAGGAAATGTGTGCAAAGAGCCTTTCCCAAGTAGCACTCAACTTTGTATCTTAGTCTTAGTAAGAGGATTCAAACTCTCGCCCTCTAGGTCAAGAATCAAATGCCTTACCTCTAGGCTACAGAGCCATGAAGTATAATTTATGCTGAAAGTGAATTAAGAAAAATCGATCTGAAAAATGACCTTTTGACATGGTCCAAAATTTGTTTTATACTTTTTGTCATCAATAATGAAAAACCACCGAATAACGACCAAATCACGATGATCGTAACTATATGTTTCACATTTCTCGCACATCTGGTCATAGGATATGTTGAATATATAAAATTTGGATATGGGACAAAAACACAGAATTTCAGCTTATACATTTTATTGCATTTAAAATCTCTCAGTAGTTTTATATCGTAATGTGCCACAAACGGACAACAAAATTTATTTAGTTAATTATTTCACCCTATACCTCCACATAAAATATTGGTTCTGAAATGTTAAGAGTTTCTAAACAGCAACAACAAATGAGAACAATAAGACATAATGAATGAAAAAAGGTCCACTATCACAGAACTTAAAGAAAGACCAATAACCAAGAAGACTGGATACCGCCTATTATAACTGCAACAGACTCTGCAATTGATGATGATTGCTTTCCTAATATGAGTAATCTTTAAATACCATTTGACTTGTCCTATTCTTTTTCAATCAGACCAGCTGCACATCACTCACGTGACTAAAAACAATGAACAGAATGGCAAGTCATATCACTGCGTGGCATGGAATGAGAAGATGAGGGCTCTTGTGTCTGGACCTCCTCACTACATCAAGCCGAAAGGATGTGAGTTTGCAACTTTTGCGCTTTGTTTATTTTTTTTCTTTCTATAGATTTTATTCACTGCTGAAAAAGAGAATGTGGTCTTGCAGTCGGGGCTCAGCAAAATGAAAAAGTAAAAAGTAAAGATAGTTCTTATAAAGCGCACGTATCACCAAAGTCTCAAAGCGCTTTACATCGCATTTACTTCCCCCAGCCAACAGCAAACATTCAACACTGACAAGACTTTCGTCTGTTAGGCGTGTTACAATTGATCATCGGATAAGATAGCTGCCTTAATGGCCAGGTGCTCTATTTCACCAGAGTTCAGTGAAGCAATCAGCGCAAATTTTCTTGCCAAAGGAAAAATCATGGTAGCGAGTGGAAATCGAACCAGGGAACATTGTCGTAGCAGCCTCAGCAGTTCAACGCCTCTGCCAACTAAGCTAACCATTCCGCCGTAGAGTAAAGTTCTTCAGTTTTTTTGCTGTTGTTTGTGTTTTGTTGTCATTTTTTGTGTGTGTATTTTTTAAGAGTATTGTTCTGAAATAATATCAGTAATAGCACTAGATATTTTTTTATAAGGCATTGACCTGCGGATCCAATTATTTCAAGTTTGATCATCAGTGGAGATATCGTTGTATACCCTTGAGCAAGGTTACTTACACTAATTGCTTATGCTGGTAGCGCTTGACTTTAGGTGATGCTCAGTTTTCGGTAAAAAACGAAAAGGTTAATTTCTCTTTGGAGATAAGAATGATTAGAATTGCCCATACGAAATACAGAAGGATACTTATTAAACTAAAAATTGTTTCTATAATGTTAAAGTATCCATCTGTGTTTCGTATGAGTAATTCTAATCATTCTTATGATACACTTCATGTCAAAGAATAAGTGTTGACACTTGAAATAATTATATCTGTGTACCTATACAATGTTGTTAAATTTCTTTTATATATTTTAAATTAATTCACTTATTATTTAGATATACAT
>JAUEKR010421950.1:0-12597 GCA_031762895.1 Corambe burchi
AATAATAATAATAATAATAATAATAATAATAATAATAATAAAAATAATAATAATAATAATAATAATAATAATAATAAAAACAAGTATTTCATAATAAGCATTCTCACAACTTCAGAAGGAAAACATTCAGATAAGTCTTATTCTTATTCTTTTTTAAATATCAAAAATTCAAAAATGATCAAATTTTTTTCCATTTCCATTAAGAAGTAGAGAAAAGAAAAAGCACAGCAGAAGCAAAACATGACACCAAGTATGATGGAAAAAACAATAGGACAGATGTTTTACCAACATGAGATAAGACTCTTTAAAAGAAAATAAATTACAATAAACGGACAATGGGTCCATTGGGATTCAAGAAAATAATTTAGAAAAACAACAGAATATTACAAGATTCAAATTCAAAGAAAAGCTCCATTGTCAAAATATAGAACATCAACCATCATCATATATCATTTAATCAATGGGAAGTATAGTTGTAATTTGTAACAAGAAATTACTTTCATCTTCAATACACGGCATTTATAATAATGACAAATGCCAACAATTTTCATCATATTTATATTATCTACAAAGTATAACATGGCCAACATTTCCTTCATTCAAATATATATATATACTTAATAAGTCATACAACACAAGCGGCAAATATAATATAAACACTAACACTAAAACCATTCCTTTTTGTCTGCCAACATTGACTGATAAGTTAGCTGTTCAATTTGAATTTTACTCATATTTCAATAATATGACGGTATAACTGCCTACGAGAATTTTAAAAATGAAATAAAGCATAAAGACACACCAATCTCATAACACATCATATTCCCGACACACGCTCAGCTCCTTGAAGCGGTGTAGTTGCTTGTGTGCCTTGACAGATATGGAGGGCTATAACAGCTGGAGCTTATGCTCCTCCAGGTTCAACCATGATGGGCAGGATTAATTTGGGCACAAAGTTGAAATCGGATGAGCTGGGCCAATTTGGCACACAATGACAACACAACGCAAAAATCGCAATTATGATGAAATGCATCATATTTTAAGTATTCCAAGGCGGAAAGAGATGTGTTGATAAGATAATCTAGGAGAAGACAAGTAAGTCAGTGAGCAGGGAGAACAACATACAGGGTTAGAGTTAGAAATGAATTATCGTGAAATTCAAGATTTCTCAAGATTTATATAATATATTTTTAAAGGTTCCTCAGGCATTGCCTAATCCATAACATGAACAATCGTATCAACAGTAAAAACAGTGAAACAAAATGTAAAACATTGTCTTTCAAAGTTCATGAAAACTTTCCATCACCCAGTCAAAAGTGACTTCCATGTCTTTCTTCTGATGCGACCTGGACTAGATACAAACTTTTATGATGCCAAGAGTCAAGAGGTCACAACATCTTCACTCCAAAACCTTACAAGAAACTGAATTTGTGTTAAGTGTTTAGTTTTATTACATATGCAATTTTCAAGATTATTTCCAAATTAACTTGAAAAAAAATTAAGACTTTTCAAGGCCCAGATTTTATTCAGGGTTTTTAAAAGGTTTTTCAAAGTAACTTCTCACCCTGAACACAGACAGATGGAGGTTTCCATAATCATCTACAACATACTTAAAAATTAAAACCATCATTCCGTACACAAACACATATACCAGGACTCAGAGTCACTTCTCTTGACGACATTTACTTTGGAAAACTTTCAGTGAAAAGGATTAATTAATACTATTTATCACGATCAAATCGTTACATCATAATAATCTGATCTCGTGGAGAAAGACTGGAATAGTAACAAAATGGCAAATAAAAATTCAAGAACAAAAAAAATTTAATTACACTTACACCAAGAACAAACAAACAAAATCTAACATCCAAAGAGAAAATACATACAATTTTAATTTTATACAATTATCGAAGGAGTTGTTATGTATTTTCCCCAGTGGATGATAGAAACAGACACATTTGTGAGGCAAGCTGAGAAAACCATCCACAAGTCGCTCAGGAATGTTTCACACTAGAGTTCCAATAAGCTAATTTTGGCTAATTTATGAAAATTGAGGTTTTAGTGAAAGAACCATTTATTGATACATTTACTTTTATTATGTAAAATATCAAAACAGCATTTGCTCAATAAGTTGTATTTAAAATTGATTATTATAGTAACACAACCAAACTGCATTTTAATTTTAAAAGATACTTAAACTCAGACTCCATTTTTCTCAGTTTGAAGTTCTCTTACCTCCTCGTAATAGAAATGTAATATCTCAGGTTCTAGTAAAGATAAATGTTTCAAATTAAGTGTATATTAATCATGAAAGGCTGGAGAAACAGATAGGACAGTTATCTCATTTTTTTTAAATCTGACCCATGTGAATTTTTTTTCAGCCTGCCACACATTTATTTCTCTTTTTACTCTATAATTTACGCATATTACAACAAAAACACCACTACTACCATTCATCAATGATTATCAGCGTCATGTTCCATCCCACTTTCTTCCATGCTTTCTTCCCCAGCAACACCATCACCTTCAGCATCATCATAGTCAACATCTTCATCGTCGTATGGACCTTCTTCTTCATCGTATGGACCTTCTTCATCTTCATAAGGACCTTCGCCATCTTCGTAAGCACCTTCACCATCTTCGTAATGACCCTCTTCCTCATCATAGGGACCTTCATCTTCTTCTTCATCGCCCATTTCGCCATGCTCCCACATTTCTCCCGACATTTTTTCGTCGTCCAATGACGGATTATAAGCTTGGATCGCATGCTGACGGTCGCCATTGTCATCGATGCGTTTCAAAAGTATCTTCGGCTCCGGTCCAAGCATCGTCTGCTCTCCATGACTATCCTTGCCTCCCTTTGATTCAGCTTCTTCACCCTCTTCTCCTTCATTCGCATCCATTTTTTCAATCTCATTCGTTCGTTCTGATGGACTCTTTCCATCCGCATGAGGCGTCTCGTTTGTATCGTGGAGAAAGTCGCAAGGAACAGGAGGAGTGGGTTGAGGACGTGGGGGTTTAGAGGAGGAAGGGGGGTTAGATGGAAGAGGTGGACGGTTTTCATTCGTATTTCCACCATCATTGGTCCCAGATTGCGTTTGATTTACCTTGCCAGTTTTGGACTGAGGATCAGAAACCTTGCCACCATCACCGCCATCACTTTTGGTAGTGTCTTGCACAGTAGAGGCAGACTCCCTATCTCCACCACTGCTAGGATGTGATGATTTGACACTGCTCGATTGCGGTACAGGTGAATGCCGCTGGACCTGCGATGACTTTTCCCCTTCCAGATTTTCTTGACTAGACGGGTAGAGGAAATTGTCGCAGGTCTCTGGCACTGATCCGGAATTGCTGTTGTCTCCGGAATCGGTGAACGTCGTCGATCCGCCGAGCGGATTGGTCATCTGACCTTCTCCTTCACCTTCGTGGAAATAAGACTGATCCGATGACGGATTGGATGACGGATAATGCTGCTGCTGCTGATCTTCCATCGGATGAGGTAGGTGTTGTTGATGTGGATGGGGTGGCATTGAATGATGAGGGTGTTGGTGTTGGGGGTGGTGGTCGGGATTAGGAGGTGGATACGACTGCTGCTGGTGGTCCATGTGGGGTGGAAACGGGGACATCATCTCATCCATTGGCGGTCCAGAGTCATACCGGATGTCGAGGATTTTGGGGTCACCACGCTGTTCCTGATACTGACGATGCAGCCTCATGATGAGCTCATGGATCTCTTGCCTCTTGGTGGATACAATCTTCTCTTGGAACCAGTTTTGGAGTCCTTTCATCGGAATTTGGAAGTCGGCGATTGGGTCCTGAACAAAATTATGGGGGATTAGAAGAGAGAGAGAGAGAGAGAGAGGAAATAAATAGAATAACAAAAATAGCTTTTCATAAGTACTAAACATTTAAAAACTAGAGCAATTAATAGGTATGGATTTAACGCCCAATAGTAAAATCTATTCTTAGTCTAGAGACAAATATTTTAATTTGATTTAAATTTTGATCAGGATTTAAACTCAATCATGCAAGAATGTTTATATCAATGAAATATTAGGCCGTGTGTTTGGCTCAGTTGGTACTGCTATGGCTGCTACGGCAATGCTCCCGGGTTCGATTCCGACACTGGTTATTGCATTTTTCCGATAGCCAAGTAAATGTACGCTGATTGCCTCATTGAGCTCTGGTTGAAATAGGATAAGGGTCATCAAAGACAGCTTAAAGACAGCTGTCTTGTGTAAAAAAAAAAATATTGTAAAACGCCTATCAGGCGAATATGTCGTCAGTGTTAAATGTTTGCTGTTTGCTGGGGAGAAACGAAATGTAAATTGCCTTGAGAGAATAAACTGAAAATAACTAAAAAGCGGCATCTCTGTAAAGATCGTGACATTTTGAGACATACAAATCGTGCCGATCAATCTTTCTTACCTCAAAGAAGGTCTCCACATACTGAAGAAGGTAGAGGCCGCAGTCACTGAAGTTGCTCTGCTGCGGAACTTTAGGGGTCGTTCCTTTGAGCAGTTTGCAGATCATACGACTCTCAGACTTCTTAGCATTCCACTCACACTGAAGGTAACTGAAATAAGAGATAAAATAACAAAATAATAAGTAATGGCTTCAAGTTTAAAAATTATTTGAAGCAGCGTATTTTCAGATCTTTATTAGAAAAAAAAATTACAAAAAATATTTATTTTATTTAACCAATCCAGCAGCACTTCGGGCTGTGATCCTTCTGCTTGAAAACATGGCAAAGAAAAATATTAGGTGGATCAGGCAATTGCTGTTCTCTAATATCTTCAAGAGCAGGGCATTCAAAAAGCACATACTCAACCGTTTCATTTCTGGTGCACAGTGGACATATTAGGGTGGTATGAACAGTGATTCTGTTTAGATGGTGGTTTAAAGGGACATGTTTTGTTCTTAGTCTAAAGATGATAGTTATAAAACAGGAAACAATAACATGGTAATCAAAACAACCAATTTCCTTAATACTATGTAGTATTTCAGAGTTTAACCATTATCTAGCTAGGACTTAGATTTGTTGGAGGCATAGAGAGTATGGTACAAGTAAAGAAAAGTAAATAAGAAGAAAGCATTTTGACCAGTTCTATTCCTTCGCGTAAAAATAAGCAGGCTTGTTTCAGGAATCATATGCATTATATTTGAAAGTGATTAAAATCCATTGCAGGTCGTGACTTTTTTGTTTTCAACTTTATTTCCATACTTTTTCTCTGCATTTTCTTTTTTTGTTTAAAATAACAATATATAATAATATATGGCATTTATATAGTGCTCGACCCCGCATTGTGTAGACTCTGAGCGCTTTTAACAATATGTATGATGATGATGATAATAATGATGGGACGTAATCAATGCATAAAACTAGTATCTTGTTATTATTAAAGAGGCTATAATTAAAATATGAAATCTATACAAAGTTTAGAACTTCCTAATACAATTAAAAACCTGGAATTCTGGAAAAAACCGAAACAGGTTCCATCCCTGTATAATAGATACTCACTCTCTCAGCATCCTCACGTTGGGTGTTCGACTGGGACCGGCCAGGGAATCAAACATCAGTATACAAGGACTGGAAAAAGACCAACAAAGGAATAAAAAACGAAGTTTATAAAGTATTACATGTATACAATCAACTACACTTGTAGCAAATATCATTGGAGAATTACATAAAGGATGGCTAAATCCGAAGTTCGCTATATCCTAAGTTCGCTACAACCACATTATTTTGAACTGCTATTCCATGACCTATCATTGAACACTATCATCATAATAAGAACTTAAAAAGTACCTAATCTATCTGTCATGAATATCATGATGCATAAAATTGAGGTTGGGGGGGGGAGGGGGGGGCGAAGAAGACATGTGCAATTTTTTTTTAAATATACCCACTTAAAGTAGTGACAGGTACAGTATTAAAAAAAAATTAAATAGACTATACGCACAAACATTTTCATAACTTTTTCTTAGTATCTCAATAACGTAAAAAAAAAAACTGAAAAAAAAGATCAAATAATTGTTTCAAATATTCACAAGCTGTTGTTTTTTTTTTATGTAGTCAGAAAGTTTAAGTGTTTAGACCAAGTAGGTTAATCAAAAAAAAGACTTTTTCCCCTTAATTGCAGCAGAGTATCTTTTAACTCATCATCACAATAATTGTTTTATTAAATGATTAGCAATGATCAGTTTATAGGTCAAAGAATAAGAAATCATAGACAGTCTACTTACGTTTTTTGTCCAATCACAAACTTGGTTTCCCGATTCACACATAACCGAGGGTCCATAATTTTACCAAGGATTGTCTGCAATGCAATTAAATAAAAAACATAATTAAAAAAAAGAAAAAACAAACAAACCAAAAAGCAATACCAATTATTGCTTACCAATTGCAATAACAAAAAAGAGAGATGTATGCTGCCTGAGAAAATGAACATCAATCTTTTTTTTCTCCAATGAATAGGATATGTTTTCATAAGACTTAAATACTGGAAAAGATATCCACGATTATTCGCTATGCATTTATATGATTTTGCCAAAGATACAGTAGTATCTCTTTAGATCAACTCCCTATAAGACGATCCATCCTCCCTAACGACATATTTCTTGGTGATGGATGCTTCTTTTTCCTTCTATATAAATAACCCAAGAATAACAACCTCCCCTCTATAACGTTAAATGACCTTCATTGTAACGTAGAAGGAAGTGAAAATCTCCTTTTGAACGATCCTAAAGCAGGTACTGAATATAACATAGCAGCATCTCAGACAATGACGGTGTGGTTAGCTCAGTGGGTAGAGGCGTTGTGCTGTGGCTGCTATGGCAACAATACCGGGTTCGATTCCCATTTGCAACTGCGGTTTTCCTTAGGCAAGAAAATTTGCGCTGATTGCCTCACTGAACCCAGGTGAAATGAAGTACCTGGCCGTTAAGACAGCTGTATTATCCGGAAAACAATTTTAAAACGCCTACAGGCTTTTAATTAAAGCACATAGAGATTATAACTATATATGGAGAAATTATCTTAGGAAATGTTATTAATTATTATAATCATTATACGAACATAATCATGTCAGCTGGGAGCTTTTTCAGTCCAGTTTAACATAAAAAAAAGATGTAATAAAAGTAGTTGAAGCTATCTACCTTGCCACCAGATTTGCTTGAATCCGAACCAGATCCCTTCTCATCATCAGCAAGCTACAAAATAAAAATGGAATATAGAAAAGTTTAGAAAATAAGACATAGAAAGGTTATTTGAATAGAGCCAACTCAAAAAGAATCAAATTAGTACTTTAAATCATTTACATGCTTATGAAGATAAAAAATACACTTGTTTACATGTTTTGCTAAAGCTATCATCATCTAGGTAAAATTTGAACAATTCACATCCAGTCAGTTGTAGTAAGACTCAAGCACAGTTGAATCAGTTCTTTTTTCTTTTTTTCTGTATGCCAATTGACTCAACTAGTTAAGTATTGCTGTTGGCATGCAAGTTCAAATTATTATGTATTAATTATGGCAAAATTGAAAGACGATTGAAAGGTAAATAGCAAACAAATCAAGATAAAGTAAGCTCTTCTTAGACCTAAAGGTCAGTAAGGCCGGTGCTTATCCCCGATTTCAATGGCGCAAGTGAAAATCGACGATTCCCCTGGATAGAACATCAGTCCATCACAGGTTACTTCCCCAGTCGCGTTAAATGGTACTCACTTTAACACCTGAGTCGGGTTAGGAATGCGTGTAAAGTGTCTTTCCCAAGGACAATACGCCGCAACACATCGACTGGGGTTTGAACCCACAACCTCATGATCATAAGATAAGATCCTTAGCCACTGATGCCACAACAAATCAAGAAAGCTCTGGCTCAATGAACTCACCTGCTCATTGTCACTGCCCTCATTGTCTGAATCTCCATTTTGGTTGTGACTGGGCACAAATGTGATCACTTCAGGCGAGGCAAGACCAGGGAAGCAGATCACAGCCAAGTACCAATGAGAACTGTGGGAAAGATAAATTATATCATAGAGAGAGAGAACCGAAAAAAAATTTGGCATTTAACTCACACACACCAAAGAAGTGACGTTATAGTTCAGTCCCACCCACACATGCATTAAGTGCAAATAATCTTGCTCAAGGGTTTAACCACGATGCCTCAGACAAGAATCAAACCACTGACCCTAAGATCTGCAGCCAAATGCCCAATCCACTCAACCACAGTAACTATAAAGTAAGCACTATTGTACATGATTTTGTAAGCTGAAAAATATCTGCATATAGTAGAAATAGTTACCAAAATTGAACTTACTTTTCATTAATAGGAACAATGATGAAATCTTTACTGAACAAATCCACTGTCTTGGTCCATTTCCGCACTCTGGCATGTCTCCTCTCCGGAAGGCTAAAATAAATCATTAGCAATTTTTTATCAATATTGTTGCAATAAAAAAATTATTTAAACAAAACAACTGGTTATAAGATAACACACATATTTTTATCTTTACTACAAAGGCGACGAAATTAACATTTAATAAAAATGAAGAGTAAAGAGACTATCAATGCTTTCTTATATTATCTGAATGGTAACGCTGTATTGTTGTTATTGTATTATGTTCAAATAAGAAGATTGCGGATCCCAATATTTTAACTAGAAAATAATAAGAAATTCGGATCTCTTCTGCAATTCAAGTTTTTTTCTCTCGATACTATAATTTATCATGCTTTCTTTTATTATAGGCGGCATGGTTAGCTCAGTTGGTAGATGCGTAGAACTGCTGTGGCTGCTACGGCAATGGTCCAGGATTTGAATACCACGCGCTATCGCATTTTCTTCCTTGGACAAGAAATTTAGCGTCGATTGCCTCACTGAACTCTGGCGAAATAGAGTACCTTGCCAATAAGACAGCTGAAGTGTCAAAAAAAAAACAAAATAATTGTAACATTTAGTAACATGTCTAACGGACGATTGTCTCGTCAGTGTTAAATGTTTGCTGTTGGCTGGAGGAGTAACTGAGATGTAAAGCACCTTGAGACTTTGGTGATATGTACGCTATATAAGAACAATCTTTACTTATACCTTTTTTATTATCTGAAACAGCAATCATGTATTGTTATTGCATTAGTAATGCTCAAATTATAAAATCGCGGATCCCAATATTTTAACCTGAAAATAATACAAATTTCAAATAATTATCTCTCTAGCAGCACAAGATTTCTTCTTCGTCTTCTTTCAGTATGCCAACTAACTCAACTAGTTGAGTATAACTGTTGGCGTGCATGCTCAAATTAAATTAATTGATAAAGTATTCACAATGGTGATCTTATCAATGATGTTAGCTGACTGATTCAGTAGAGCTTAAGATTTTAGTTTCCGCTGGTAAGGCATTCTATAGTCTTACAGAGGTTTTGTGGTACTATAATCAAGAATAGTGACAGTGAGCTCTACTATACCTTTTCTTAGCGTCCTCCTCAGTCTTCTCACTGTGCCTGTCCTTCTGAGTGAGACGTTTGTAGAAGAAAGAGCTAAAAATGTGTGTACGCTGTTGGAGTTCCTCGGTGAGTTTTTCTTTGTACACATACCTAGATTGAATTAGAAATTTGTCGTTAGTATGCATGTTTATAAAATTACATCTTGAAGTATCTCTTATATGGAATCATAATACTACCTTCCTCCTACTCCGTTCCTTAATAACTCTACTATGCTGTATGTGTTTTTCCCAATGGAGACAAGAATATAGACAAATCTTAAAACAGCATTTTTTATTTGTAGGTACATCTCTTTCCCTGATGCGCATTTTATACATAAAAGATTCCCACCATCAACTGAGCGCCCTCCTCTCTAGACAATTCCCAAATCTCTCTCTAGAAACTGTTACAACCATGCATTGCAAGGCAATATTGGTGGACATAAAAAAAAGGTATTCTGAGTTGACAAATTATTCCATTCCCTTTCCCATCACTCACTGTAAATAGAAGTCTATGATGACATCGTTCAAGAACTCTCCTTCGTGAAGACACAAAAGGTCCTCTGTTGTGATTGGTATTCCACCTCGAGCTGGGGGCGGAGGATATTGAAGTAGTCTGCAGACAACAGATGGAATAGAAAAGAAGAAAGAAAAACATAGATGAGACAATAACATTTTTTTTTTTTAAATATTTCAGCGAATGCATCCCTAAAGGAGAATAGTATCATTTGATATTTCACTTGTCAACGCTTCATCAGTTGCTATTCAAGCGAGAACTCCGGGGTAAAAAACTGGGATTTGAAGGTCAAAACCCGGGACTTTCAAAAATGGCTCTAGCACTATAGGCGTCTTAGCTCAGTAACTTACATAAATTAAAATTTAACATGAAATTCCCTTTCAAATGATAATGTACTAGAGCTACATTATCATATACAATTATGACAATCTAACATTGTTGCCAATACTAAATTGCTATATATTCAATAAGTTTTAGTGAAAATCCAAAACTCAGGATTTTGTTTGTAGTAAACAGGGATGCTAGGATTTGGGGCTAAATAATAATAGTAGGGAATATTTTCAAAGATCTTTGAATAATTACTTCAAAATAGATAAGTAACTCTTTCTGCTGGGTTTAAATACCGATAAGGCTGTAGATGGGATGATGCAAAATATATCGCTTTTGACAAAATCATTTATCTATAAATGTAAGGTGCTCGAAACGGTTCCAGACATTGCCCATCTTACGCGCTATATACAATGGGAAGATACGAAGTAAAGATAGATTTTACACCTAATCTTTTTCATCTTAAGAGATTTGAAAGAAAATGGGTACTATATCAAAATACATTTTTGTAGTTCGAATGATGTATCAGGTTGCAAAGCATAATTCTATTAACTAAAACTGCAGAATTTTAAAAAAATTAAAAAAAAATAATACTGGGACTTTCTGAGACAGCTGGCAGGTCGGTAATAACGAAATGAACATCAGAGGTACTCAGCTAGATTATAACGTCATTTTATCATCAGTTTGCTTTTAGGGAATGATTGATTGTCAGACAAATTGCTTGATTTCAAAACATTTTTTCCCCAAAATTCACAAAAAAATTCTTTTTTAAAATATATAGATAGTTATAGTAAACAATTAATACATGTTCAAGAGGTATTTTAAGCCAATAAAACGATTTTATCAAAAAAGTGCAAAAATTAGCAGAGCTTAGATTAGTCCCTTAAGAGTGGAGCTAGAAAACAGACCTGATAGGGGGCCCATCCAAGTACTGATGCAGCTCTGTTTGTTGAGGTTGAGGCGGTGAACTGGATGTGCTGTCTGGTTCAGTGTCCGCGTTATTGGCAGGGGGAGGAGACCTTGATGTGTAGGGAGGTGCAACTTGACGATCCTTTTCAGACGTAGCATCTCTGGAGAGTGAAAGTTTTCAAAAAAATAATAATAATAAACGACATTTGTATAGCGCCTTTCGTCAAAACCTCAAGAAGGGTAAAGGAAGCCTCAGACTATACAAGTAGATTGGACGAAGTTTACTTACGCAAGCATCATTCAAAATCATTCAAATACGGAAGCACCAAACATACCTAACTTGGCCTTGCTCAAATCAAGCGAATTGGAACAGATTGGCATGCACAAGCTTCAAGTAAATCCACACACCTACAAGCCGATTAGAGCGATCGACTTGCATCAAGTAGACCACTCAAGTAGACATGAAGGTGTGTGGCCTCCTTAAAAATAAATTAATATATCAATGCATCAAATAAAAGGTAAAAATGTACTTAAACAAAAGAGCAAAATTTGCTTTTTTAAAAATTAATTCTAAATGGTGTCCCAGGGGAATGCCCGAAGCATTAAATATTCATTGTGACTATATATCAAGCATACATAAAAGTTATAAGGAAAGTTTTTTTTATCAATAAGCCACCATATCACTCACTCTTTCTTCAAGGATTTCGTATCACGGTCAAATTCCGGAGTCAATACAGGAGGCGCCGTCTGAACCAGTAAATCGTTGGCCGACTCCTCCGTCAGCTCCTCAATGAAATTGCCGTCGTCAATGTGGTTGATGTCAGCCCAAAGAGACAAAGTTTCTCTCATGTCTTGGGGTAGGTAGTCTGACGACTCCACAATTATCACCACCATCTTCCTCTTTAAATCTGATAGATAGAAAAGAAAAAAGAGTTTATAAGAATGTAAAGAAAATATCAGCCATTTAAGTAACTTCTTTGAGAACAAATAACTATCAATTAAAGATAATAGTATAATTAAATTATTTCTCAAGCATTGAGCCATACTTCACTTGAAATGCAACTGGCTATGCAAAATGTTATATACTGCGTAAAAAAAAAAGAAGAGATTGCTCTTATATAGCTCTCTTATCACCAAAGTCTGAAGGCATTTTACACTCCCACAGCCAACATAAAACATTTAACACTGACGAAACATTTGCCTGTTTAGGCGTGTTACAATTGTTCTTCGGGGACAAGCCAGCTGTCATAACGGCCAAGTACTCTATTTCACCAGAGTCCTAAGCGCCTCACATTTAAGCATTTTTTTCACTTTTTTGATAAAATTGTTTTATTGGCTGAAATTGCCTCTTGAACATGTCTTTATTGT
>JAUEKR010422060.1:0-12596 GCA_031762895.1 Corambe burchi
AGAGAGAGAGAGAGAGAGAGAGAGAGAGAGAGAGAGAGAGAGAGAATGAGAAACAGACAGAGTGGTAGAAAAAAGTCGGAGAGATAGAAAGCTCTGCTATCATTAACGCTAATAATATTTTCACCCTGAGTCAAAATGATGTCATAGGTTGACAGGGAACCAAAAATAAAGCAATTGACTTCTTCAAACCTATAAATCAATAATGTTCTTCTCACTGTCGCCATCTTAGTAGCATTCCTTTTGTCGATCAGATCAGACTATCTAGACCTCTAAGAGGTGATCTAAAAAATTCGCCTCGAGGATTGTCTGAAAGAAACAATGGCATGACTATTTATACGCTAATACTAAAGTGTCATCATTGCCTATACGCTAAAGCTTAAAGGTCATGACTTGCTACTCTCTAAGATGCCATCACAATTTACATGCTAAAATAGTTTTGATTAGTTTAGCTGATAAATAAGCACAGAAACGTTGAATTTAGAAAATATGTATGTGTCGTTTTGTAAGTGTAGTAATAATATAATCTTCATCTAGTAGCTCAACTCATTCTCTTCTTTTTTTTTCTTTTAGTATGCCAACTGACTCAACTGGTTGAATGTTACTGTTGGCGTACATGCTCACATTATTATTGATTATGAATTGATTATGGTGATCTTATCAATGAGGCTTGCTTTAGTTGATCTTTGAATGATTCAGTACTGCTTTTTTGTATTAATTTCTTTTTTTTCAAGGTTGGTTGAAGTCTTCGGTTAAAATATATTTTCGCTAGTTGTGTTTATTTGTTATATTCTTTATATTCACAGTAGGGAATAAATGTTGGGGTCATGATGGCATGAGCTCGCTATTGATTTGAGTTGTTCATTCGATAGACAGAAGAAAACATGGAGGATGAATTAATTATTTGTCGTAATCTTTAAAATTAGTTACACTTATTGCGCACGAATAGAGTCAAATATAATTTGATTAATTAATGAAGATAAAATGATTACTTTACAAGTCACGAATTGAACGTTGGCACTTGTTCCTATAAGCATGTCGAAAATGGCTATATTACGAAGAATATTTCTCCAGCTACCTATAAAAAGATAGATAAGGAAGGAGAAAAAATGATAATTAATAAAATTTACAATGAACCATTCATACTGCTGTTTTTTTTTCTTTTTGTTTCTTTGTTGTTGTGTTATTGGCTTGTTTTTGTTGTTTTTCATTGTTTTTTTTTTAGTTCTTTTTTCCCCATTGCTTTGATTTGATAATACTTATTTCTAAAGTTCCAATGATTTCGATTGAACTGCATTGACTTCATCATTCTCTCTCTCTCTCTCACTCTGTCCCTCTATTCCCTTTCTTTCTCTCACACTATCCCTCTCTCTCTCTTTCGTATTCTCTCTCTTTCTCTCTCTCTATCTCTCTCGCTATTTCTCTCTTACTGTCTTTCTCTCTTTCTCTCTCTTTCTCTATCTTCCTTTCTTTTTTTCTTCTCTCTCTCTATCTCTCTCTCTCTTTCTCCATTTTTCTCTCTTTCTCACACCCACTCTCTCTCTCATACACACACACGCATGAAAGTCATAACCAGCAGGTATAGAGTGTCCTTGGGAAAGACACATTTAACACAGTCCTCACTCGACATTGGTGTTAAAATGAGTACTGGTTAACGTGGCTGGGGAAAAAAAACTGCGGTGGACTGGCGTGCTATCCAGGGGATCGTTGATCTTCGCTCGCTTCCATAATTCAATCCGGTGATAAGCATCGGCCTTACGGACCTATTGTTTGAAGAAGACCTTATTCCATATATTATTATTATCCACTTCTAGAATATTGTTATAAGTTAAAACTGTATAGGCGAGTGTAGCAAAGCATATATTTTATATCATCTGTTGATGGCACAATTGATATTCCACTCTAAATTGAATAATTCCGTAATAAGTTTGTTCTATGATTAACTTTTTATAGTAAGATTATTCAAAACTTTAAAGTGTATTTATTGTGCTTTCCCTTTATGGTTTTTGGTGGACATATAATAGTTACGTTGTGAGGCGCCGATATGCTTAATATAACAAGCTGCGCTGTAAAAGTATACAAAATATGGCCGACTGGCCGTTGACAAACATGTGACGTCATATTCTACCTCATTATGTCAAGAAAGTAGGAAACCCAATCTTCACGACTTGAAGAGGTTGACACCTCAACGCCGAAGACCTACACATGAAATAATGGAATTTATGTGTGAATAGGGACAATATAGCGTCACGTGGACTGCACTTCTAGGTTGACAACAAAGTATATAATAATGATATCAAGTAAAACGCGTCAGCTTATTAACACAAGTCTTAGACGATCCATTCACACATTTAGTGTTGTTCTATGGTCTAGAGGTAAGGCAATTAGCTCGTATTCGAGATATATCGTGATCTAATCAGCTTAACAGCGGCGTAAACTTAAATCCATGGAAGGGTTTATTTACACATTTTTACTCGACTCAGGTGCAATGAGAACCCAGCCATATGCAGGTATGGATAATGTCAGAATGACGCGCCTTTCAAGTAGCTCTTCTGTATGCTCTACGAAGAGTTAAGACAATATTAGAACGAATTGGTCTGTCCTAGACCTTTTTTTTGTAAAGAACTTTGAGCATTAATACAATTTGAAAATCCGCTATTTATAAATAATATATGCTTAATTGGTTACATTATGTACCATTAATCGTATGGAGCAATTTTACGCTCATGACCTTGGTAACGCATCTATTATTATTATAGTATAGAAGAAGAATAATCCCTTGCCTATAGCTTTTCTTCATGTTATATCCTTCTCTCTTTTTCACCCACCCTCACCCTTAATTTTAAAGATTTATCGGTATTTATCTTCTCATTTACCTTCTATTATTTCTCACTATTTATCTATCCATCTCTCAATTTATTGAAATCACTACAGTGACACACTATATGACTCGGAGACCAGGCTCCAAGCTTTGAGGATACTATGCGTAGGTACATCTTTCACATGTGTGGCAACTCTCTCTAATTTCATTGACTTACTTACATGATTTAACGCCGTGTCATTCCAAGTTGTCCAACTGTGTCGCTTCGGTGACTTAGAAAATCCTTGATGTGAGCATATTTGACAATAGTGACTCTTAAGCGAGAGAGACTATCACGTAGTATCGAGAATAATGAAAAAAGGCTATTCGCTGATAATGCAAACAGCAACAAGAGGAAAGTAGCAACCTAAACAAAACAAATAAACTCCTAATAAAGGTAAGAAAGCATATTAAAACTAAAAATAAGAAATAAACAATAAAACAACCACCTAGAGGGTCTACCCCCAAAAAACAACAGTCAAAAACAACCCCAAGCAATAAAAAAAACAAGAAAAATGCCACACGAAAAAGCAACACAAAACAAGCCAACCGCAAAAAAAAAAAAACTTTCTGCAAACAAAAGCAAAACCAATTATTATGCGATTCATCAATTTTACATAACTCTGGATTAATGAAAAACCCAAGACAAAATGATATTTCAGATACTCCCATAAAGTATTACAGATATTATAAAGGTTCATCCATGTATAATGCGAATCACTAATCGTTAACTTACATTTTTAATATAAGGGCAACCTTTTAACTCCTTATAATCAGCCCACCACACACGCACACACTTATACCAGTTTAATTGTGACCAACCATTAACATTAATTAGTCCATTAGAATTTATTACTCCTTAAGCATTGACTATACTGAAGCTTGTATATTCAGTTATTAATTGTAGGCAACTTGTCAGATATATTGACAAACATTGTTTTATAACTAGAATCAAAAGCGTACTCAGAGAAGCCTAGTCCAAGCAATCTACTTTAGTCTCTAATCATAGAGCTAGGCCATAGCAAAGATGGAACATTTTCAGTTCGTCCGTCACTTGTCAGGTTGACAGCAATTAATTTTCCTAGCCTCAATAGTAACACAGCAAGTTACTGGTCGCTTTTAATAGGCCTCACTAAGCCATTTCGACTACTTTCGTTACTAAAGAGCGATGTTTATCTACCCAGCAAACAAGTCACCGAAAACTGAAAATAATAATTCCAGCTTCATTACGTTCAATGCATATGATAGGTTCCAGTTGCTGTATATTATATACTTAAAAAGTCACTTACAGCAGGTGCCTACACGAGCGCTACTATGGTCTACTCTTAAGACTAGTTTATTGTTGGACCATGTCCTCACCGGCTACTTCAATGACCAATCCTAGAAGGCAAACAAATTATGAAATAGAAAAAGCTAGTAAGTGAGGAAATTGTGTTTGCTCTCATTATGTTATGTTTTGGGGAAGTCGATGGTTGCCTGGAGCAAGGACTATTACAGTGAAATCCACTTACAACGAGTCCTGAAATAACGAGAAGTCTGCAATAGCTATACTATTGTAATTGTAAAATCCTGTTTTTTTTTCTTTATCTTTGTAAGTAAATTTATTGCTATAGCGTAATCCAAGTAACACGGACGTTTGTTACAGTGCAATATTGTTGCTTCCATGGACATCGTATTTGTCAATAACTAATGAAAAAATGGAGAGAGAGACCCAGCAAAGATAAAGGCATTCGATTGCGGATCGAAGGGTTCTGGATTTCGATCCTCGGTGGAGGCATTGTGGTTAAATCCATAGCAATGTTTATTGTTTATTATACTCTAATTGCTTACGTTGCCGCGCTGGACTTCTTGTGATTCTCGGTTTCACGGTGAAAAAAGAAGAAGACCAATTTACCTACGGAGATATTATAGTGTAATTTAATTCAACTGAGATTAATTATTCATTTCTTTCCCCTTTTCTTACATGAAATAGCATGCTTATTATTTTGCCTGCTCTTGTTTGGTTGTTTAAAAGATTTTAAAATCAAAATCTTATTTATCCAATTTTCTTTCTTTCATTGCCGACTGCATCAATTATGCTTGAGTTTTACTGTTGACTTTGTCCTACCCTAGAAGTGACATTTTTGTTAAGTAGCCTGCTCTTTGCGATTTTAAACCACCATGGGATTTTTAACTGGCTTAGATGCAAACGCATGTAACCCTGGCTTTCGTCAGTCTTCAGAGTAGACTTAATGCCAGGCTCTTACCTACTCTAGGATCAGAGGTCGGAGAGACTATGAAGAAATATTGCTGTCCACGCAGTTACTAATTCCGGTCAATTGATTCAGTTGCAAACATCTAGTAAGAATAAAAACAGAATCCTAACAAGTCAATAGTAATACTCAAGTATAGTATAATTGGGTCAGTTGGCTACAGCATTGAAGGAAAGAAGATGAAAGAAGTGAAAAAAGGAGCACAAATGAAGCATGTACTGCATAATCCTGGAAATGCCGTAGATGTTGAAATTTCTTTCTCCAAGTAATTTGTTAGATAGATTAAAAAAAAAAAAGAATCGCTAGACGTCTATATTGAAAAAAAAAAAACAGACAAAAAATACAAGCACCCCAAATGCAAAGGCAGAAATGAAACAATTAAAAAAAAGCAAAAAGATATAAGGCGTTTACTCAGCTGACCATAGTATAGGTTAAGCATTTTTTTTATCTACCAAATAATAACCAAATAAGTTACTGAAATCAAGTCACTTTGCCATATTTATTATGAACAAAGGCATTGTATCAGAATTAATTAATCTTAATGATTTATTAAACCACGCGATGACACTACTGAGTAGTCATTATATTATCAATATTACATCCAATTACGTCACAGTGTAGATATATCACGGTTTAATGATATTCTAGTAGGTCTGGAAGGCACTATAGATGGTTATATGATTAACTAATTAATCTTAATGAATCCAGCGTAATTTTGATTAGAAAACACTGAGACGTACTTGCTCACATTGATTGCAACACCTTCGTGGTTAGCACAGTTGTAGAGTCATTGAAATGATGAGGCTGCCACGGCAATTTTCCAGTTTTAGATTCCTGCTGCGATAACTGCGTTTTTCCTAAAGCAAGAAAATATGCGCCGATTGCCTCACTGAACTCTGACGTAATAGAGTACCTGACCGATGATATATCTGTCTTCTAAAAAAAAACCCAAACGATTGTAAAGGTCTAATAAATAAACTTCTCGTCTGTGTTAAATATTTGCCATTGGAGTAAGCGAGATAGGATACGCCGTGAGACTTCGGTGATAAGTGCGCTATATCAATACAACTTTTTTGTCGTAATCTTCTGAACTGATAAAATAATCAAGTCGTCGTCTCAGAACCATTTTAGTGTTCAACATTACATGCTTTTTACTTCGTATCAATTACAGCATCAGAATTTTACTATCAATATAAATAAATGTATCGTATATCTGCTTTTTATTTCAAGTTTCAAAACTTATACAGAGTGTTTTCTAAAAATAAACATTGTTGGAAATAGAACAATTGTATTCTGTGGCGACGTATTGTAATGAAAGGACTTAAGCAAGCTAAGATTCAGTAACTAGGCCAATAGAGTCTAGGTATTGATTAGATGATAAGATGTTTCTCAAAATGGGTAGCAATCGAGGATTGTAAGCGGTACACCACGTAAAAATACTGGCATTTACTTACTTACTTACTTATCCGATCCAGCGGCACTTTGGACTTTGGCCCTTTGGCTTGAAACCATGGCAAAGACTATGCAGGTCCTCTTTAACTGTGACATTTACTTAAAACGCCCCTTTGAGCAAACTAATAAACGTATAAATACAAGAATTACGTAACTGTATTATTGAATAAAGATCATTCAGTGTTTATCATTATGCATTTAATGAGGCCTGCATCATCGTAACCAGAGATAATGAACACCCTCAACAACTTTATGAGATGATAAGAGTTTTATTATATTATGATGAATAAGTCAATAAGTATAATGTATTCATCATTAATTTGTTCTTCAGAACCTTCGAGTAGTGACGTCACACCCTCATCCTTCACTGACTGGGCATACACACAAAGAATTGCACACTATGGAAGCACAAAAGGCTCATCGAAACAGGTGAGAATATTCATCATCATCATCATCATCATCCTCATCATCCTCATCATCGTTTCACTATGCTATAATAGTTAATTAAGGTATCAAGATGGCGCAACGGTCAAGACATTAGACTGCCGTTCATGATATTATCCTAGGATCAGAGGTAGGAAAATACTGCTAAAAATAAGCGCATTCACTTGGATTTGACACTGGGCTCTTTGGTTTCAAAGGCAGGCATCGTAATGCAACGGCACTCAGTTGTTTTGTTTATTCCTTGTTTCTCTTCAAGCCAATTACCGCAAAACGCGGTACTGGTTATATCAGAACTGTGAGTATGCTCATTCTCAACTGAGAATGGTCACAGGCGATAGGTGAAAGAATTGCTTATACCCTTCACTTTTCCTAAAATGACTATAGACCTATTGCTGGTTTGGGTTGCTGTTGTTGCCGTCGTTCGGCTTTCAAGCGCGACTCGGCTAACCGCTTTTGGTGCGTTTTCAACTTAAGTCTCGTTTCAATGAATCAGGTTTCTAGTGGTTTCCCACAGTAATCAACGGGTGTCACAAACAAAAGATAAGAAGATTGGATGTAATCAGCTATCCTTGTCATTATAATGTATGTCATCGGAATAGAATTCAATTCAAAATGTCATTTTGCTGGACAGTAATTGACCTTTTAAATGCCAGTGGACAGCATAGGATTACTACAGAACATTCAGCAGTACAACGCTTTCAGCCTATATCAATGATATAGACTTACAACTAACAAGGCTCAAAGAGTACTGAAATTACTTATTGTCTATTCCATGTTTATTCTATTAATCAAGTTTTTCTCCTTTTTATCATCTTTGTCTCAATTGTCATATTCTTTTTTCTCTTTCTTCGTCTTCTACTTCTTTGTTTTCTTCTTTTTTGCCGTTTCCTCTGTTCTTCATCTTTTGTTCTCCATTTCTTTATTCTTTCCTTTTTAGTTTTTTTTAAAATCTTCTTCCACTGTTTTTTTTTCTTCTGTTCATTTTCTTCTACTTTATTTTCTTCCTTTATTCTTTTTCTTCCATTTCAAATCTTCTTCCACTTCCATTGCTTTCCCATTCACTTCTTTTTATATTTTATTTTCTGCTTGTTATTTTCTCTTCTTCTTTTGAAGTTTTTCACTGTCAAATTTACACAACTATTTATTAATGTATTATCATTTATTCTCAATTATTAGTTATACATTACAAAATTAATATCAGTTGCCTTACAAAACTGTTATCCGTGGCCTTTACAGGTTGCAGATACTGATTACATTAAATTTTTAATTAGTTTACTTCTACGTTTTCAAAACAATTCCAGTGATTTCGTGGGTGCTCACGCCTCACCACAGAAGAACCTTGAGGAGAAGATCAACAAAAATTCCAGTGTCAATCACGCACGTGCAAGGTAAACAAGATAAATACAATGAATACCGTAGTATCCCTATGAAGCAAACCAAATCTAGTAAGCGCACCTCCTAAAAATCACAGTTAACAAAATATATCCAAGATATGTTAACAAACCATCCTCAAAGCACTGTCGCTTGATTTGAAAGGTTAAATTCGTAGTGTGTGCTAGCTTTACTGTCGATCTAGATGGTTAATATATGTTATAGTAAGTAAGGGCCGGTGAAAGAATATGGTAGGAACAAACCGATATTATTGTATCCAGGCGATCACGATGCTATTGACAATCGGTACATTGCAAACGTATTTTTTTCTCAACAAATAACGGCACCCCTGGACACAATTATCCAAGCACACGTGCATTTAAAAGGGATGTTCCAGTAACAAATAAAGTATTTAAAATATAGCGTTTTTCCACTCGTTTTTAAAGGCTCAAGGAGTTTTACAAAAGGGTCTTTGTCAGGTCATTTAATTCTTATGCCATCTTAACTCCTGATGGAGCATACATAAGTCATTTTAGCATTCTGACAATATCGCCGACTGTTCTAATTCCACTCGTATTATTGGGTGAAGAAATAAATATGCGTAAAAAAATAACAAACTTTGGCAAGGATTAAACTTGTTCCACCGCTTAGGGAATTCGAACTCGAGACATCTTGATCACGAGTTGAGAAAGTTTTCACCATAACACAGAGCCACACAGATAAACAGATTGATAAGAATGAGAGTCATTACACTATGGTATGTATGCATTAATGACATTGACCGCGATTATCTTCTTTCCGCGGATAGCTCTCTGTAAATGCATATGCAATTGAACGTCCAGTAATTTTAGGCAACATTGTTTAAAAACAAAAAACAAAAAAACCTCTAAATTCTCCATTAAAGTGAAGATGGCCGCCATTACAATAACAGCCATAATGTTTAGTGTAAAAATCAACTTCTAATATCCTATTTGGACCCTGCTCTTTTATATCTCGCACTAGTTTTGGTCTCAGGACTTCGATAAAGAAAATATATTTTGTTCACCTCTGATCCCCTTAATGAATTGTTAATCTTACTGAATAATGCGTTTCCAAACTTTTCTTTCCCAGATTCCGCCATGCTGCTGTTAGTACGTTGCTAGGCAGCAAAGCGTTGCGTCCTAGCAGTTCCAGGAAGTCAGCACGAATGGCTGACGTAGCTCACGTGATGAAAAGCTGGCATGACGCGGAGAAAGAAGGGAAGCCCCCAGATGGTATGGAATAATGCACTTATTATGTTATTTCACTGCAACTTTGCTAATTGTGCGCCTTGATGGATTACCATGGTCCCCATTACCCTGGTTTCCTCATTATTGGGGTTAAATAATAATATAATGTTTTTATAGCAAAGGGTTTTGGATTTCGTGCCGATTTCCCGGGTTTCTCGAACCATCAGCGTCCAAATTGCAGAGGTTCCTTTCTATTTAGTTTTTAGTCTTCTTCAAGGTGTAAGTCGCATTCACCCTCACGCACAAACAGCATTAGTTATATTAGGACTGTCAGTATGTTCATTCTCCTCTGTGAATGGTCATTGGCAGAAGGATTAAGTTTTTGTTTTGTAATAACGTTGTTTTCCATAATATCCGGAAGCTGCTCTCATTCCCTGCCCACACGTGCCTGAGATTATTCATTACGAAGATCGCCATTCTCAATTTAAGTAGAATTCATTATTTTACTTGTTTAGCATTCGGCTATTTATGTGAATTTCAGTTTTATTTTGCGTTGTTTCGAGTGTTTCCGGGTTTTTTTTCTTCTTTTTCTTTTCCTGAATTTAAAAAAAAAAAAATTTTTTTGCTTGACAATTTGATTTAATAAGCTCTGATAATGTATGGAATTTGGGCCGATAGCCTTTGAGAAGGAAATGAAGTTCAATTAATTTCAACTACATTTTCATGGTAATCATTAGTGTTGTGTAACTGCACAATATATTTCATACATTTTGAAATAAATTGCTCTGTTTTTTTTTGTCATGTGCTTTTAATTGTTTTATTCTTAATTATTATTTGTCTTTTTCGCTTTCTATTTTCTAGTTGTCAACTTGGTGGGTAAATTCACTTTTGGATCGGACCGATATGCTGTATTGGAAAGCGCTGGTACATTGAATGTGGATATTTTCTTCCATCGAGTTTTACCGTCAGTATCTTATATTAATAATGTTTCTAACTTATTGTTTGTTTGGTATTTATATAAACAAGATTGCTATCATATTGTCACCTCAGAATACAGTAGTTGTTCGATGTTCACCTTCGGAGTATTGTAATATAGATCCATATGTGTGTTCAATAATACATGCTTTATATCAATCATTATTGTCAATTTGCCTGTGGTTGATTTCTTGTATTTAGTGGTTATCATTAATACTTCTATCATATTATATAGCATCGTAATCTCTCTCTCAATTGAGTAGTCCCAAAATAAGTCTTAAGTATATTATTATCCCATAGAACAATTGTATTCTGAGGTAGCAATATGTCATATTGTCCCTTGATATATATTCTATAATCCATTTATATAAATCTGTGTATAATCTATCATATGCAATATTCTATATTATATTATTTATTTGTATATAAATTACTGCTCAATGTGTATTTATTAAATATTACATTTTGAATACGTATTGTACATAATACATTGATGCATGCATTCGTATACATCGGTACAAGTATAAAATACATAATAATTATTGCTTCTTTAACCTGTCTTGTGTAGGTGTGAAGTGCTATTGTTTTATGTTAATTATAGTATACAGTTAAAGTACTGTTTATAATATAGGCTGTTAATATAATACTATGCGTTGTACACATTTTTTATTTAGTCGAATTTTACATAAATGTGTACATGATGTGGTGTATCCATTCATTTATTTTATAAATTTTACACCATCTTATCATAATCAACCGACTTGATACATATAATACTTACTGTAAAAGATAATAATTAATCCGGATAAAAGCATTCCATTAATATGTATCATAATATAATATCACTGATGCTAAACTAAAAATAAAATATGTTAATAGACTAGAAGAGAGCAGTAAAAGGGATATAATCAGAACAACAATGCGATATCAAACTTAAAAAAAGGGAACATTAAAATTAAAGTCAAAGCAGAAAATCTCAAACTTAATTGATTTTATAGATGGCTACCATTGGATTGATATTAATATGTTGTGTAATTGTTTATTCAATTGTTTAAATGAAGAAACTATCTCAAAGTTTAACTGACTTGATCAATATTTTGCTTATCAATCACTTTATGTGCCTTGTGCTTGGATTAATGGTAAACTCACATGCGCCTTTGATTGTGTATTTCATCAACAAACTCACATATATAATTAAAACAATCACCAATCTAATTTTTCTAAGGGTATACTATGCAAAACATCATTCTCTTTAGTTTCAATTATAAAACAAATGAAACAAAGAATACCGTATATTATCTCATTCTTTCAATACACCAACAGACTAAACCAGTTGATGGGCATGTTCATAATATCATTAATTACATAAGTATTGAATATGGTGATTTTATCCATGACATGAGTTTTAGTGTGTCTTTGATTGATTCATTAGCGCTTACAAATTTTAGTTGTCTATGATGGGGAATTCTATTATCAAATAGCACAAAGATAAAATGAATTGAAATGACTATCTAGCCTAGAGATTAGTGATATAAATAGCTGGTAACCTGATTAGTACATCCAAATATTATGAGATTTAGCTGACATTGAATTTCGTTGGTATCTGTATTAAGTTATAATTGCCTTTTTAAGAATTTGTTAATTGTATTAAAGCTCTTTGTTCTTGGAGACTTATCCATCCTAGTTAATTCATAAGTATTGATTAAAACTACGGCACAATCGGAAGAGTAAATTATATTCGCTGTTATTGAGATTAAACACGGAATAGAGAGGGTTAAAGACGAATCATGGAATCGAGCTACAAAAAAGAAAATCAATAATGTTTTTTTACATCACTGCTGGCACGACCCGATTTAAATTATTGATGAATATTCAATGAGTTTCGGATAGTTTAAGTGAGAAAGAGATAGAAAGATGGAGAGAGAGAATGAGAGATAGTGTGTGTGTTTGAGAGAGAGAGGAAGGAATGAGAGAGAGGGAGAGAAGTAAAAGGGAGATAGAGAGAAATAGAGAGATGGAGAGAGAGAGAGAGAGAGA
>JAUEKR010422171.1:0-12583 GCA_031762895.1 Corambe burchi
AGAAACCTACTAGGTCTAGGTCTAGGTTGTAAGCCACTCACGTAATTCTCCATATTGGTAACGGTAGCAGATTCAAAACGTAGGATGACGACTCCTCTATCAGGATTTCCCACGATCTTGTATGATGAGAGCGTTGATTGCTGTAACATCTGATTTATAACGCCATCCAAAATTGCTGGTAGTCAAGTAATTGGCATATTGTCGTCAATAATCTTTGTTAATTATGAAAATAAATGTATCAATCAAGAGCTCTCGTCATCCACGTCCACCCTGTTGGATAGCCTAGCCGGAAGTCCCCCAGTTCTTGTGAGTTAATCTACAATCTTTGAGATATTTTTTCTACTGTATTTGTTGGTTTATTATATTAAGTTAACCCCAGTGTAGACAATGTACAGTGGTGTTTCATGTTTAATGGTATTGGAAATAACAAGTTATTCTCAAGACATTGGGAATAGTAAGAACTTGGATATAACATAATTTTTTGCCTGGAGCGGGGGGTTCTCTTAATATCCGCGTTCCATTGTAGTAGCAAAAGAAGAGAAGTTTTTCAATAATCATGGCTAGAATGGGATTTAAACCCTGAACTGATGGCATTGAAGAAAGAAGAGTTCCTCCATCAACTAAGCTACTTGGTTTCCTTAAAAAAGAAAGCTTTGTAATCAAGTGATTCAAGGTGATTCTTGGTTGACTTGGTTGAGTGATTGGCTTTTATAGTCTGTGATGCCCTCTAAGCTTTGTTAGAAATAGTGCAATATATCTAAGTATATATTATATATTATTATGATTAATTTTCGACATGCAAATAATATATGTGGCTCCGTGGTCTAGTGTTAAGGCACTCGGCTTTGATTAAGAGGTCGCATGTTCGAATCCTCTTAGTGTGGCGCAGAATTAAATCTTTGGGAAAGGTTTTCCCCCACACAGGTGTAATGAGAATCCGACCATAGGCAGAGAAGGATATTGTCAGAATGCTAGAATAACATACTTTCAGAGAGAGTAGATGGTATCGGAATGTACATCCTATCGGAGACTCATTTGTAAAGTGCTTTGAGCATTGAAAAAATAAGTGGGTAGTGCTATATAAATATATTCTTAAAATTTTTAAATCTTTATAATACTTCCTACTTATTTCCACTTCTACACATAAATATATTAAGTATTCATACCCCTTGCCTCATATTTTTCTGTATATGGTAGTATACATAATTCAGTTGGTAAGGCATAGGAATGCCATGATGAAAATCATGGGTTCAATTCAAATCATGACAACTGGCTGTGATATTTGGGACGTGGGGAAAGGAGCATATCTTTAAATTAGATTAACACTTTTTACAATTATGTCCTAATTAAGTGTAAACTGTGCGGTTCAATCTAAGTGTCTTAATTTCTTTTCACATATTTTATTTCAATAATAGCATTTGAAGATGTTAGAGGCTTTGTGAAAGGAGGATATGAGACTTTGGCTAATAATGATGGAGATATTTCAAATTTTGTAAGTATCAGTCTAAGTAATATACTTATAATCATGTCACTATTATTGAATGAAACTAGCTTATTAACTCATACACTTAATTTGAAAAATGCTAAATTAAAAAAAAATTAATCAAGAAGCTAAGTTAAATGATTATTGATGTTTTAACCTAAACTAATGTCAAGAAGAAATAACATATTCTATAAAAATTTTCATGAATACAAAAGACAAAAAGGAAATAAAATATTGCAACCAAGCAATTCCATTAATATAAGAACCTCATGGCCGTTATTTCATGAAATAAATTTTTACTCTGCCAGAACTGAGCATTAATGTATATACATTGGGTATTCTACATTTAATTGAAACAAAATTTTGTATTGAGTTGAGATTATAACATAGTAAAATTAAAGGTAGGCCTACCGTTATTATATTATAATCTATATAAACTTTATATTCAATGTATGCTATGCTATTTTACTATCAGGATATTCCCTTTATTTACAGGGCTCTAATTATCAAATTTCATGGAAACATTTTGAAAGATTTATCTTGCCAAGTTTACAAGAAAGGGATTTACTAGTCATCATTGGCTCTGGTAATTAGATAAATATTTAAAGTTTAAATTACAAATGATGTACACCAATATTATATTAACAATGGGAACCTCTTGGATGGTCTCGTACTAAGATGTAAACCTCCTAATTTTGCGTCCATATCTAAGCAAATTAGATGTCAGATCCTGCTTACAGGGATGTGAAAACACAAAGCAACATTAAATTATTATGTCCACCCGAATTCGAATCATTGTCGCTTATTTCAGAGGTAGACATGCCACTACATTGATATTATAATTTTTTTTCACATTTTCTTCAGCAGCAAAATGTAAAAACCATTATGCTATCATAAACACTGTATACAACTCTCTATAAATGAATACTTACTTATTCATTTCAAACAACAGCGTAAGTTAAATCTAACATCTAATTTGTTAATTGCATTTCTAAGAAGCTAGAGACTAATATATGTATGTTATAGTGCTTGATAATAATTACTAACAAGTTTGTTCTTTGCATGGAAATAATTAATCATGTATGTACTGTATTGTATTCTGCATTACCAGATACTCTTCAAGATTTGCAATCTTTCCTTGATCCAGTGCGTTCTCAGAAAGTTTTGATTAATTTTGATACTTCAGTAAGTTAAGTTACGTAAAAAGGAGAAATTATATTTATTGTTTTGTTTAACAGTTTTCCCAATTATTTATGCTTTAAATACTCACATTATACTGAATATATTGCTGAACTTAAAAGTGTAAAAAAGTTAGTCGTATACTTGTAAGGAGAATAGAGAAATAGGGAGTAGTGTTTGAATTCTTTCTATCTATGGTCTCCAGTGGGTTAATCTGTCATTATATTTTGTTATTTGTCTAACTCTAATAAATCATTTATATTTCAGATATGATTATTTTTTTTATTTTCCATCTTTTTATTATCAAACTTAAATAATATAAATGGTTTTATTTAAATGGCTGCTTTTCAATCACCTTAAATAAGAATCAAAGTATTAGGTATTCCTTTAAATATTCAATCACTAGTTAGGTTTGATATGATTTGAATTAATTGCTTAACCATGGTTATATTTTTTATTATCATACAATCATGAACTTTTTTTCCATTAAAAACATTAAATGGAAATAAACATAATGTACTTTAAAAGATTATAATAATATGGGGTATTTTTGTATTTCTTTTTTAACTTCTAACATATGTAATGTATTCTTCATCAAACATTAACTACTTCATCAGTTTTTATACCATAATCATTACATTTCATTTTTTTAAGGTTCAGCTTCAACCACAAAATCTTCAAGAAACTTTTCATGCACTATGCAATATTCAATTAAAAATCCCATCTCTGGAGCTACTTGAGCCACCGCAAGCTAAAGGATTGATGCGGAAATTATTACACGAGATGGCATTGAAATGGGTACTGAACAATCTGTCAACAGGAGCTCATGTTTTGAAAGGCAAGGTGTATGAGAACCGGATGATTGATGTGAAAGTATCCAACAACAAGCTCTATTATAGAGCCATTGGTATTGTGCAAGTAAGTAAAGAACATTTTAATTATAATCACACATATCAATCTTGCGTATTTATTCTCTTTTGTATCACTGACACTTCAAAGTTGTTCACATTTTCTATCTTTTTTCATAGTCAATCACTTACATTGTACATGTTTTCCTAGTATGAGAAACTATGTGGGTTGGTTGCAATATTAAAATCTAGTAAATAAAAGAGTAGCCTATCTTGTTCTTTAAACTGTTCAATCTTGTCTCATGAATTTTAAATGTGACTTACAGGTAGTGCATTTTCACAGTTGACTAGATGATGAATTCTTCTATCCATCATAAAAATAAAAGCGAATGTTGCATTGTGCCGTCGTTATGCACCAAATTGGCCCAGCACATCCGACTTCAGCGTTGTGCCCACATTAGTCTGGCCTCTTCTCTTTGGCCTACCCAGTATTGTTGAACCCGGGGATCATAAGCTTCAGCTGGTATAGCCCTCTGGATCAGTCAAGGCACACAAGCCATTACAAGATGTCAAGGAACTGGGCATGTAGTGGACTAGGGGATAATTTGCTTGATGTTTAGCTGATTATCAACTTGTGAACTATAAAGCTTATAAATCTGTGTATAAAATCATTGGTGTAGGTATATGGTGTAAAGATGCTTTTAATACAAATTTAAGTAATTCCATTATGAAGTCATTCCCTGTATTATCTTCTGCAGAAATTTTCCCAAACTTCCCAGAATGAATCTGAAGAGAGTTTGTTGAAGTCAATTTACAGCCAAGACCATCTTTCAGAAGATATAAAATGTAAATCTGTGGTCCAACACATAAAAGCTGGAACAGGCTGTGACCAGGTCAGTTATCTTTCCTTCACTGTCTCACTGAATCCTCTTTGTGGCTTTGTAGTCTAGTGGTAAGGCATTTAGCTTGTGACCAAGATATTGTAGGTTTGAATCCGCATAGCGCCAGCTGAAGTTAAATCCTTGGGAAAGCTTTTTTACACACATATCTCCACCCCATTCAGATGCAATCAATGAGACCCCGGTCATAGGCAGAGATGGATATTGTCAGAATGCTTGAATGAAGTGCCTTTCAGGCAGCTCTTCTGTATCTTCTACGAGTTGAGATGGTAATGGAATGAACCAGCCTGTTGAGGACCCCTTTGTAAAGTACTTTGAGGATTAATAAATAAATGGGAAAGTGCTATATAAATGCCTTTTTTCTAGTCATCAGGCACTTTGATGCAAAGAATTAACTTTCTTTAGCATTTCATTTATGCTATAATCAGGGCACAAGGGCTAGGACTTGTATTCTGGATAAGTTTCTGGTTCGAATCTCAGCTGTGATATTGTAGTGTTTAGTGTTAAATGATGAAAGATCTGCTCTTAAAACTGTAATAGATAGACATCATACCTTGTGGAGATTTTAATCATATAACTCCATTCTCTTGCACTATAAAAATGAAGGATAATCACTAACCTCATATTCATATACTTACTTGATTTGAGTTTACTTTTATAGATTCATTTTTCTGAAGCCGAATGGTTGTCTTATAGAGATAGGTTTGCTGGCCTTTTATCTAATCTTCCTTCTTTATTGGGTTTGAGAACAACAAGGAATTCTATGCGAATTTACAGCAATGGACTTGCTAATGTTGTAGATCATATATTGTCAAAATGAAAAATAAAGAACTATTGATGTGATGACAATCATGTTATCATTTCATTGTCTGATTAAACCTCTTTTCTTATAGATTAATAAATTTCAGACATAAATTTAAAAATAGAATGTTTTATGTGGTAGTTTCACCCATAATCATTTAATATATCGAATGACATCACATATTTAAGATTAGTTATAATCTTTTGATGATATGAGGTAGAAATGACCAGGTACAGTCGATTACACTTGTAGACAACTTGGTTATAAATTGTAATGATGTTCGGATGTAGCGATCATTTTCTCATGGAACGACCTCTTTACAACAATACAAAACATGATGGTTGTAACAAACTTTGGATATATAGTGATTCTTTTTCTGATGTCTCAACAACATCTTTATAAACTTAGTCAGCTGTAATTATTAAGTGTAATGATAAAGACTAAATATTAAATTTGCTAGGTTTAATAATTTCTATCAGAATAGTGAGGTTTCGGTTAGTAGAGCATTATGCTGCCAAAGTGAATGAAATTGGTTTCAATCCAACCTTGATAACTTATGGTTTTTACTTGGGCGAGAAAATTTGTGTTGATAGATAGTCTCATTAAACTATTATGAATAACAGAGTACTTTACCATTTAGAAAACTGCTTTGTCACAGGAATCAGAGGAATTATAATGTGTTTTAGGCATTTAGTATTTGCTGCTTGCCATTGGAAGTTATCAATAATGTTAATAAACCAATTTGAGATTTCATTGATAAAACACTTCATTAATGAACTCATTTATTACGATTAGATTACTCAAATAATAAGCTGTCAATACTTATTTTCTTTCCTAATGTTGACTTGTTTAATATTAAATATTCTTTTTTTATACATCATTCAGTTGCTTGCTTTGCTTTTGCAGGTTGTTCCAGTTGCTATTCTGGTTGCTTTGCTGAAATGCAAAGTTCATGAAGCTCGTGAGATGTTATCAAAAGAACCAGTCTTGAGAAAGATTCTTAATTCAAGTTAAAGATCAGTATTATGATTTAATAACATTTGAATGATGTCAGGGGAATGTTATATGCCATTTATTTTAATGAAGTGCATGTAGTTTATATATTTAGCAACACTTTCCTATTAAAACTTGTTATAATTATAATGTGTAAGAAATTATGTTGAATTATAATTCGGAGCTCTTTCAATGCAAAAAAAGTCTCATGTGTAAATAAAAACAAATAAACATATAAAAGAAATCCAACATAATATGTATATAAAGTGGATATGTAGTTTTCTTTATTTTCTCAAAGCCACTTAATCTTCTCTCATTACTCAAACTTGTTTACAATTAGAATATTAATATGAAATTTCGAAACAGATGTCAAAACATACTGTTTAATAAATAATTAATCCTAGCTTTTCTCCTAGTTATAGTCATGTTGGTGAACACATTATTACATTTATAAGGTAATATGACATTTCTAGACCATGTACAGATATCGACTTCTCTTGCATCGATCTTGGATGTAGCGATCCTTTTCACATTTATACATTTATTCAAAATACGACTTTTATAGCAAAATTTGGATGTAATGACCCTATCTTTCTGGCTCCTCAATGCCATCGCTTCAAGCCTAGTTGATTGTATAAATATTCAAATAAGTATTCAAACAAATATACCCAGTATGTTATATATTCTTGATGCTAATGATTTTATTGATTTTGTTGTCTAATTTTATTGAAGCAAATTTATTATTTTTATGTAAACATAAATATTATTTACTCTAGTCTGGATACCTGTTATAGGTGTGATTTGATTTGTGAAGTAATTGGTCTTAATTAGCTAGAGTTTTAGTGAGTTTGTACCTAAATATGCTGTATTATGATCTTGAGTTCTTAGGATTAAAATTGCTGAAAACTGAAAGTAACCGTTTTTAATGTTTTAAATTTTTTTTTTTTTACAAAAATCATTCTATCAAGTAATACATGCTTTCAACTTAATGCAATATGCCTTGCCTCCAGGTTTTGAAATAAAAAGTCAAATGTATCTTCTCATCTGCAAAGTACTTTCGTCATTATGGATGGATTCATTATGCTCATGAACTCATGAACTCATTATAATGATTGTGGTCTTCCACACCCAGTGATGCCTCTCAATAATGACACATGAATAATGAAAACCTCTGAGTAACATTAAACAATAGTAAATAAAGATCTATGAATTTAGTGAAGCAGACATATGCCATCATTAGTTTAAAAACAGTTAAATTAAAAAAAATTTAAAAAATATATAATTAAAGTCTGAAGATAACAATGAAGAATGTTTGTAGATAGTGCAGTACAACTTCATGATAATGACATATCGTAGTAGTTACAATCACTAGATAAAGAAACTTTTCTATGGTCCTGGTGTTATTGCTTATGATTATCACTAGTGGTAAGAAGAGCAAACAATTATCCAGTCCTGGTTTATGGCATTAATCATAGTCTGCTCTGTAATTGTCTTTGACTGAAAATAACACTACCATATAGTAGAATTGAAACATGTTATCATGAACCAGTTACAATCTATTAACCAACAGAGCAACCCAATATTATTATTATTATATTTCAAAATAGTATTGACACATTATGTTAATAATTTAGATACTTTATTAGATTCAATTATTATTAATCTTTAAAATTTATTCTTGAATCGAGGTCTGATAAATATTGTCCAATTATTTTTAGTCATGTCAATTCCATATCGAAAGCTGTAAGGTGAAACCGATCCCTATTGAATGACAATGCATTTTTTTAGACTAACCTTCATCTCAGCTAAGATTGCACGACATTCTGATCTAAATTTTGTACCAGTTCCTATATAGAGAAAAACATTGATTGAAAAATTCAACATCAGAATAATGCCGACAATGTAGGTCAATATCTCATAAATTGCGTCAGTTTTCCCTGTTTTGTAAAGTTTGACAACATCGTGTGGAATCTTGGTGACAATCATGCATATGTTGAGAGCCAACAGCGTCTTGAAAACTCCCTGATTTCGCTGATCTATCTTTGATTTACGACTGACAGTGGGTTCTTCCGATTGAAGTTGTTGGGTCCTAGTATTTGTATCAGTTATAATGATCGGTATTTTCCCTTTGCCATCTGCTTCTGTTTGTGGATTTGTATCTTTTTGATTAACTTTATGGATGTTTTTATTTTCTCGCATTTCTAGCTGGTCATTTTCGTAAGATTCAGTTTTAGTTTTATTACATTTAACATTGCTTTGATTTTTTGTCACATTTTTGTCACTGCCCATACCCATGTTGTCTAATTCTTGAAGAGAAGTTTTAGTGTCCCCTTCAGCATCATCTGAACCAAAGCCCTTGGCTGGTCTCTCAGCGATGAAGGAGGTTAATGTTTTCCCTGAACTTTTCTTTGGTGTGAACGATGTAAGCTTCTTTCTGTTCTGACTGAGTCGAAAGAGATGGTTTGCAATGATCACGCTACTCAAGGCTACAAAAGGTATTGGGATATAGCTCGCTTTAATTGAGGCAAAGACATTGACTATTTCTCCCAATGGATCCTGTATGTCATATATTATGATGCACTTAAAACAAAAATTTCTGTCAGACAGTAAAACATCGTGTGAGTCGGCGATAAGAAGCACAATTAGCAAGATTGCAAGAGATGCATATGATCGTCTTGGTGTGAGCAAAGTCTTTGTATCAAACGGTCTGAAGATGGCAATGAGTCTTTCAATGGTGAGAAGTACAACAATCCAGATGCTCAAATCAGTCAAGACATTTGAAATATAATCCAGAAACAAACATCTTATTTTGTCTCCACAAAATTTCTCATTTGTTTGTGGTAGCACCATGATTAATGTTGTGATAAGCACCAACATATCAGTGATGGCCAGTGTGCGCAGATAAACAGCACTGCTTGATCCTTGAAAGCTTTTTCTGCTTAGCACAATCAGGGAAATGGAGTTGCCAATTATACTAGTTACCAACTCAGCGGCAAATATAATGGAACAGATTTTTGCTACCATTGCACGAATCCGTTCCATTTTAATGTCATACGGAGTTAAATGATTGTTATCAATATCATTCCCACCCATGATATGGGTAAAATTTTGAAGAAGAGATGTTTCATTAGACATCTTTTACAGACTATGCAGTTTTGATTTGCAAGTAATGTACCTATAAAAACGACTTAAGTACTGTTCCTTGTGATCAACAGAGCAAGTGTTTGAAGATTGGTATGTGAAGATGTTTATATGCCCTTCTATTTCATTCTTATGATGGTGTGATGAAATTATTGCGAAATATATGATTATAGTTAACACCATTTCATTAAAATTTTTACCTTGACATTAGAGTTAAAGTGTGTAATTAATTATTACTGCTCACAATGTGTTTAATATTTTCATGGATATCTCCTGATAATTAATTTAGATGTAATCAAAATAGTGTCACTCGAAATCACACTTTCCATCATGACATTGCCAAAATATGTGTACAGATATCACATTTTGGTGACTGTATTTTTTCCATTAACAACTATTTAATTGTGTTATACTAGAAAAACCTAGTTACCACCTGACCCAGTGATTAGATTTAAATGAATTCTTGATTTAGTAGAAATTAATCCAGTAGCAGCAGTAGAAGTACAAGTAATACTAATGCTGCTTATGTAAAAAAAGAATAAAAGAGTAAAGATAGTTCTTATATAGTGCATGTATCACCAAAGTCTCAAGGTGCTTTACATCACGTTTTTTCCCCCAGCCAACAGCGAACATTTAATATTGACGATATATTCGGCTGTTAGGTGTGTTACAATTGTTTATCAGACAAGACAGCTGTCTTTATGGCCAGGTACTCTATTTCACCAGAGTTCAGTTAGGCAATTGATGCAAATTGTCTTGCCCAAGGAAAAAACGTGGTAGCGAGTGGGAATCGAACCCGGGAACATTGCCGTAGCAGCTTCAGCAGTTCAACGCCTCTACCAACTGAACTAACCACACCGCCATGCAGCAACAATAATAGCTGTTGTAATATTAGAAGTATTTGTAGTTGTAAAAGTTATTGTAGTTATAGTAGTCATGAGTCATAGCGATTGTAGTCTGTAGTTGTATAAGTGGCAGTTGTAGAAGTTAGAGTAATAGAGGTGATAGAGGTAGAAGTAAGGAAATATTCCTATGTAAAATGTTATTTCATAATATATTGGTTTAGATGCATTATCTATAATATAAGACAGGATAAATGTGGCTCTGTGGTCTAGTGGTAAGGCACTCAGCTCGTGACAGAGAAGTCCGGGTTCGAATCCGCCTAGTGGCGGCGCAAAGTTAAATCCTTGGGAAAGGTTTTTTACTCACATTCCCTCACCCCACTCAGGTGTAATGAGTATTCAGCTATAGGCAGAGAAGGATATTGTCAGGATGTCAGGCTAACGCGCCTTTCAGGCAGCTCGTCTGTATGCTCCACTAGGAGTTGAGATGTTATTGGAATGAACAGGCCTGTCGGAGACCCCTTTGTAAAGAGCTTTGAGCATTTAAAAAATAAGTGGGAATGCGCTATATAAATGTTCACTTTAATTTAATTTAATTTTATAAATCACATTTGGAGTCAATCATTTGACTATTGCCAGAAGACTATATCAAACTTTTAATAAAAAAGTATAAATAGCAGGACATCTTTTTTTTTTGCTGAGGAGAATTTGTTAGCATTCATATTAAAACTTGAGCTGATTTCTAATTTGAAAAAAAAAATGTTTTTCTCTACATTTCCTATACTTTGAGTCTGTTTAAAATTATTTCCTTATAAGTCATAGTTTTTAAACCAAAACAATTTTAATTAAGAATGTGTGTCTCATGCAAAATCACTGCTATTGTTGTGTTTATTTGTTTGCTTTGTTATGTGTTACTGAATTTGACTTCATTTTAAAAATATAATCATATCTATGTATTATAGTTCTTGAAAGGTAGTACTTATAAACAAGAACAGACTGGTGCAGTGGTAAAGTGTAGTACATCATGTTATCAAGAGTTAACTTGGTTTGAATCACTGTCTAAAACTTGCCAAGTATTATTTACTTTTATGTTTTTCTGGGGGAGGGGGGGGGGATATTCTTGATACCGAGATAAGTATCACAAACGTAGTGGCAAAATCATTTTGCAATCACCAATTGATCGTGTTGATGTTACTTGCTGGGCAGCGAAGATATATGAAGTATAGAATGTAATAGGTACTGATTACATGAGTGCAATTTGGTCGAATAAATAAATAACAAAAAAAATAAATAACAGCAAAAAAACAAAAAACAAAAATCAAACAAGAAACAAACAAATTTAAAAAAAACAGCAAAAAGTAAAAGAAAATAGGAACAAAAAATTAAAACAACACAAAAACAACTAAGAACAACAAAACAGCCACAATATCGATAAGCTTGTCACTTGACCCAATTGACCCCTCTATAAGATATCATGAATGTTAGTATGTCCAAATTACTTTTTACAAGGCAAATTTTCGTTTGATTATAATATGAGTACAATTTGGTCGAATAAACAAAGAACAAACAAAAAATCCAACAAAACAAGCACAACCAAAAAATAAACAACAACCATGAATACACAAAACATATAAAAAACACAGCAAAAAGTAAAAGAAAATAGCAACAAAAAATTAACACAAAAAAATAAACAAACAAACAAACAACAGAGCAGCCACAATATCGATAAGCTTGTCACTTGACCCATCTATAAGATAATATTATGAATTTTAGCATGCCTAAACTACTTTTAAGAAAGCAATGTATCGTTTGATTATATGAGTGCAATTAGGTCGAATAAACAAAGAAAAAAATAGCAACATAAAAAATCCACCTAAACAAGCACAACCATAAAGAACAACAACCATGAATGCTCATAAATTAAAAAAAAAAACGCAGCAAAGAGTAAACAAACAGCAACAGAAAAGAACAATGACAAACAAACAACAAAAAACTTTAATACCGGTAACGATAAGCTTAACACTTGACCCCTCTATAACATACAATCATAAATGTTTGCATGCCTAAACTACTTTCAAGAAAGCAATGCATCGTTTGATGATTGGGTAAATTTGCAATTATTGGCATTATATTATATACAGGCAGTAGTCTATCTCCTCCTCACCACCACTCACAAAAATGAAACAATTTTGAATTAATTAGTTTGGTTATTGGTTTATTAAATAAAATATATTAGGTCATTGGGTCACCATAGTAATAATACTAATAATAATAATAATAATAATAATAATAATAATAATAATAAAAATAATGATGATGATTATTATTATTATTATTATTATTATTATTATCATCATCATCATTATTATCATTATTATTATTATTATTATTATTAT
>JAUEKR010422393.1:4455-19236 GCA_031762895.1 Corambe burchi
TTAGGAAAGCGAATCAATGCTTTTATGTGTTTAAAAATGAAATCCTAGCATGGTTTGGTGAATGATTTTTTGTTTGGGACTTTTTTTTTTTGCTTGCAATTGTACTTTTATAATAATTTTTTATTTGATAGATGTTACTTTATTCTTGTGTATGTCATAGTTACATTAATTTTTTTTAAATGCATGCATGTATATTGTTTTATGATATAATCTAGTTACAATTTGATTGCAAATAGTTTTTATAGGATTGAAAGTACGTTAAAAATTTTTATTTGGTTTATTTAAGCTCTACAAGTTTTAATTATTAAAATGCTGAAACATTGTATGACATCTATATTACAAAATTTAAAATGCAATTCAATGAATACTGTGTTTATACTATAGAGATACAATCTAATCATATATAATTAATATTTGGTACCTTCCTGAAATGTAAGAAAATAAGAAAATTACCGGGATATTCATTCATTCTTTGAAATTTAATTTTCTATATTATTATATTTACTAAATGTACACCTTGAAATATATATAAGCTTTGTTAATCGATAAACCACTTGTTCTTCTTCAATTTTTTACTTGGTTGAAGATGGTTTTAGTCTTTTTAATGTTCTGATGAGAATTTCAAATAATATTCTTTGTTACACTCTGTTAAAAATATTTTTAATAGTAAAAATGAAATCTTTTGGGATGAGCTATTATTAATAATTCTTGTAATTAAATTACTTTATTTAATAAGCAATATAAGTCGGACTTTGTTTATAGCAAACTTTGGATATAAGTAAATGTTTTTCTTCCTAACGATATCTCTCCAAGCGTAGTCAACTGTATTGATTATTTTTAATTTTTATTTATTATTTAATTTTTAATTATTATAATTTATTATTATTTATTTAATATTATTATTAATTATTTATTAATTAATTGTTATTAATTATTATTAAATTTATTATTTTTCTCTTTTTTCTCATTTGTTTCGTTTCTTCCAGCGGACCTCAAAGAGTGGACACTCACACTCACGGGCACGTCTACTCATCCAACTGTGCAAAACAGAACACATCCTGGAGGCAACGCAGGTCACCACAAGGGCAACGATGACAGCACGTTTACTTGTGCTGGAGTTACCACCAACGGCATCTGCATAGGTGTGTGTTTGATTTCTGTTGCTGTTTCGCTTTTAGCTTTTGAACTACTACCTACGTTAGAAAACACATTCCATGCTGCTGCTTTGTAGTTGTTGTTGTAAACATTTTTTAATTTTTTTTTACTTACAGTGGATTATGCTTGAAATAAATTTCTTGATTGTTGATACAAGTTTTGAAGCGTATCCTCTAGAATGTCGGCATAGTTTGCTCAGTTGGTAGTGGCGTCGGCCTGTATTTGATTCTCACACTGACTACTAACAACTTTTCCATAGACAAGAATATTTGCGTCGATTGCCTCACTGAACTCTGTTGAAATAGAGAATCTGGCTGTTAAGACAGCGGCCTTGTTAGAAAAACGATTGTAACATGTCAAACAAACAAATGTCTCTTCAGTGTTAAATAGTTACTGTTAGCTTGAGAAGAACACACAAAAAATGCCTTGAGCCTTGAGACCTCGGTGATACATACGCTTTATAGATTCAATTATTTTTGTTAATGGGAAAATATATAAAATGAATTGTTATTATAGATAAAGATTGATTTGATCACAAAGGGTTTATTTTAAGCATACTCCACTATATATCTACAGTGGAACCTTCCAATAATGACCTGGGACAACTTAATTGTATCGCTATCCACAAGTCTCTTTATTTGGAGTTTGTTTATTTTAATCACAGATGTTGTTATTAAGAGTTGTCATTATTGGAAGGTTACACTGTCTGTATCTATCACATGTTTTGTATTATATCTATATTTATATATTATATACTGTTACGTTTAATTATCTTTCAGCTTGTCTTCATCTAGTAGTCTTATAAGTAGTATTAGTCTGAAATTTGTGTATCGTAACGACTAAGCTATGGTTTGAACAGCAGAGATGATGATAAGTTTAAGACTATTAAAAAAAAAAGAGATGTCTTCATCATGATAAATTTCACATTTTAAATGGGCTCATTACAATTCAAACTGGCATAAAATCTTTCTAGTCTTTAAATAATAAAAAATACAACAAATATCATTTAAATTAAATTTCTTTCACTTTCCAGATCATTAGGAATCATATTTTTTTTGTAAATAATGCTAAACTTTGCATATGAAGAGTTTTATTTCAGTTGGTAGGGTTGTGAGTGGTGTTTCAAATATTTATCCATGTAAGTCAGTTGTGTTAATTCACGAGATTATACATGTCAACATTAAGTCATTGATTCATTAATCTTTTGCTACAATTTGTGAAGGAAGAAATTGTATTTTAGTATGGTTGTTTTGAGAAGATATTTCAATTTCAACTTTGTTTTTTCTTCTTCTTCTGTAGTTAGTTATTGCTGTAACAATATGTACATTTTTTTAGGGGTTTTATTATTATCAGTATCAGAGCTAGATTTGTATTTTTTTGTTGGGTATCTGTATATTGATAAGAAAAAGTAGTTCATAATATGATATGTGTGTCATAAGTGTATCAATGTCAATGTCACATTATCAATGGTGGCTTAGCTTGCTTGCCTGCTTTGTGTCATTTGTGTGTGTTGCTTCTGGAAATCAGGTGTGTTATGTGTTCATCCTCATCACAGCTATACATGTTTGAAGATTGAAGCACACATAACAATAAAGAAAATTTAACAATGGTGTACTTTTTGACAATAAAGAAAATTTAACAATGGTGTACTTTTTGGCTGGAGCTAGAATCAAGCATCATATTCAAACAAAACTTTATTTTATTATGGACAAATTATGTTAAGTTTGCATAAATATGAGAGAGAGAAAAAAAATTTTCTGAAAGATAAAAAGCAATTGTTAAGGATATCAGTTTTGCTATCTAACAAGTTATATTGAATAATAGTTATTTGCTAGCTTATAATATAATATTTGCATTAAATTTGGAATCAGTGTAAGTTGCTTGTAGATTTCATGATTTTCAATTTTGAAGTGGATGTGGTATGAAAAGTCAATAAAAATAACTTAAATTTGAATGCAGTTTAGTTTAAGGAGTCATTCAATTATAGCATGGAAGTCTAGATATCATAAAATATTTTTAATTTCATTCTGGATGAAATAAGACCACCAAAATAATAATAATAAAGGTTCATGAACAAAAATCTCACCCTTTACTGTTGCTCAGTTATTGCAGTTATTGACTAAAGTTAGACATACTTGTAATAAGCAAAAGCAGACGCCAACATCGTAACTAATGAATGCTTGTTTTGATATGGCTCCAGCCTTTTATGCCTAGTTTTGGTGTGGATGCTTAGTTAATAAGAAAAATATTTATATGGATATATATTATATACTACGTATATATGAGATTGCTGCTTTGATGAATGATAATGATTTATTATGTTTAACTATTTTATTCACTTGTGGAAGTTATATAACTACTATTACTATTAGCTAACAAAGGCATCTTAATAAGAATAGATCTTACTACAAACAAAAATTATTTATCTGTTTATAGTTCTAGGTTTGTTCTGTTATTATTTATTATTCTATTCTCTCACTTTTCTCTGTAAGGGGTTCTCGTGTTTTGATGTTATTCTTTTATTGTTTTTGTGTGGGGAAGAGGTATAAAATGGCATCTGACATATTTTTAAATATTTTGTTCCTTTCGTGTTCTTTATTTGTTTTCTTTTATTGTTTTTTTATTTCTATATTGATGTTTTGAATTTTTATTTATAATTTGTGTGTAGGCCCTATAATATGTTATCATTATGTATCTTCTCATTACCTTATTTCTCTTTCGAGCTTTTAAAAACTTTTTGAGAGCCTCTAAATAAATGTGGTGTAGAGCCTTAACTTAATGGTTTTGTTTTGTACGTAATTCTGTCACTTCATATTTATTGTTAGCTTTATAATTCATTTTTTACTTTATATTCGCTTTTATTTATCTTTTTGTTTATTATTATTAAATATCCGCATTTTATTCTTTAGCACATTTACTTACTTTATTGAATGTTGGTCTGTTTCTTTCATTGAAACACACCATGTACAATTATTGATGATATGACATCCTGATTTTCCAGGTGATATTGAAAGAAAGGTTTTGGTTTTTTTATGCGTTCCTTTATAAGTATCCAATTATACATATTTATCCATGCCTTCTCTCTTTGGGGAATTATGCAATACAGATATTTGATATTAAGCAGCTGTATTTATACTTGCAGTATTATTTTGCAGTATTATTAGCTGTTAACAAAAGTGGTGAGTGGTAGATATCTGTTTGTTATTGTTATTCATTTGTGTGTGTGTGTGTGTGTGTGTGTGTGTGTGTGTGTGTGGATTGATTATTTATTAAATTCATCATCATTCTCAGGAATTGCTAAATCATGAAAATAAGAAAAATCATATAATGAAAAGAAAAGGTATGAATGAATTCTAAAAAGCAAAGGGATAAAGATAAAATTGAACGTTTTTATACAAAACTTTCAGCTGAAGCACAGGACAAAGGAAACAAAAGAGAGAAGACAAGACAATGTAAAGCTGGGGTTGAAAATTTTCAGGCTTCTGTCTGTTGTCTTGTCTGTTTAATTTTGTTCATGGTTTTATCTTTTTCTCTTTTCTTGCCGAGTTCATTCACACCTTTTCCTGTTTATGTTTATTCTTATTTCTTGCTCTACGGTTGCTATTTAATCTAAATCGTGGAAAAGTTTAGGCAGATGTGATTGAGGTAGATATTTCACATTATCTCATCACTCTCCTTTTCACTTTTCTAAGCTGTTTGGGTGTAAATATACCTCATTGTGCTTCATGGGTTTTATCTTTAAGCCTTTTTATTTTTTTAAATCATTATTGTTGATGCGGAAAATCATGAATTTTTAAATGCATCATTGACCAACTTATATTTGTTGCTATTGTTAGGGCCGATCCTCCATAGGCCTCACACTTCCCACTTACGTTGCACACCACACACCTCACCGGCGTGAAACAAAAATAAACACAAGTATTAAAAGTACTACCCTCTGTATGCCACACCTCACAGCGGTAATAAAACGTTATGTCGTTTGGTGTTCTACAGCAAGGTACATTTTTTGTGTTGTCCGTGTCTTGTGTTCACACTGTTCCTATAGACTCTATCAACATGGATGACATACATAAAGAATGTGCTTGAATCTGATATTAAGTCATCGTGTGTGCTATGCATGGTGCATTCAATAGAGGTGGCAAAAAGCAGATCACTCATCACGTACATGTGGTGTGGAGTATGAAGTCTATGTAGAGTCGACCTACGGTTGTTATTATTATGATATTCAGGGATGCCGCTTTTCAGTTATGTTCAGTTATTTTGCTGCCAAGGTCAAGTCTGGTTTGTGTGACTGTTCAGTTTTTGTGTATTTTATTCTTATATAGCTGTTGTTTTCATCAACTTATTATTTTGTTTTTGTTGATAATTGATTGTATTCTTACTTTGCTGGTGTCATTTTGGTGGATTATTAATTAGCTACATAGTTTGGTTACAAGCTTTATTTACATTTTTTTGTTTTGGCTTCATAGGTTTTCAGTTATTTTTACTAAAGTCAAGTGGCATCCCTGCGTATGTCATGAGTGAAAAAATGTGTCTATCAATGTGTATGGTGCTATACCGTAATATATGACATAATATTATATCATAATATTATTGATTTTATGATTAAAAACTGTACTAATTAGTATGGTGCAATACTATTATTATGCCTTTATGTGAAATATTTCTTTCTTAATATTGTAGTATTTCATCCATTCATTCATTAAACAACTCACATTATCATAAGTACTTATTTTTAAATACTTTCTAGATATTATTTCTTGTATATCTGTCATACTGCTAAAAAGAAACAAAAAAATATAATTATGATATTATCGATATATTATGATTATATAGTACAAAATACTTATTGAATTGGTATTGTATATATTTATAAACCTCTTTTTACTTGTTTTGTTTGTTTGTTGCATTTTTTCTTCTTCTTTTTTGCTTTTGTATTTATTGGGAAATGATAACGATTTTTTTTTTGGCTATCCACTATATCCTGTTCTTTTTACTTCCATTTTTTTTTAAATTAGAAATTTATTCTAGTCAAATGATGATCGCAGATGCAATAATTATTTTATGATTATGATCATACTAATGATGTGTTATAATCGTTTACTATGCATTCTTATTTGCTGTTGTTTGTTTTTGTTTTGTTTATTGGGTTTTGTTTCGTTTTCATAATTTTTAAGGTATTTTTAGATTTTATCTTTGAATTCATAAATAATTCTGATGATGTTGTGAGAAAAAAATCACGGACATCGTGGAAAAAAGGTGTAACATTTATACACCTTTATGCACGAAAGAAAGATATATGATATGCTTTTTAAAAACTTGAGACAAGCAACTTGTGTTCAACATCTGTTGATAATTGAGTTGAAAAATTGATCATACTGTATTAAATGCTATATTCTTTCAGGATTTAAAGGAGTATTTCCCTATGAACAAACAGGTTAGACAAAATTGTGCTCTCTTTCAACTAAATATAATCAAAATAACATAATACGCTAAAGTACTATATTCAACGATTGATAATTTTAAGGTTGATATTTCCCACCCAATACTTATGAAAACTCATATTGCCCTTTATATAATTCACCTATTTTAATATTAAAATGAATATAAAATCCACATTATATTGATAATATACTATGGTAAAATGAATACTTATATGATTTAAACTTCTATTATGCTACTAATTTTTATGAACTATGCATCTTATAATTAGAGTTGCAATTAATATTAATTTGACATCTCACTTACCTTGACAATATTATTCTTTCACCCAATATACAATAACTTTTTCACTAATTTGACCAAAAAGAATATCTATTTTAACCATCTTGTAATCTATCAATACTGTCTGTGGATCTCTTTAACTTCAATTTGAACTTCTTATGTCAAATAATTAATTACATATACAAGTCGACTAGGCATTTAGACATGTCGTTGGAGGAGCAGAAGACAAGGTTGCTATAAATCTGAAATCTGAAATTTGCTACAGCTAGTTTATTTTATTTTCTTGTACAGTAGTGTCTGCCTAAATGCCCGTTTCGCCTTAACGTCCGCTTTACTCGAGGAACGATTATTTAGAAATGGTCACTTCCTTACCAATAGGAATTCCGGCTTAATGCCCGCTCTGCCTAAATGCCCGTTTTTAGGCGGATACTACTGTATTATATTTGGTCTGGTCAATGAAAAAAATTATCATAGCTACATCTGACTTTTGCTACAGATTGAAGTTAAATGTATTCTTATTAAATTTTTTCTTTAAACATGTTCTACTTAATATGCGAAATTGTCTTTCTCTGTGCTCTAAAAATATTAATTTGTCTCACAAATATCTTACCATTTTAACAACTTGCTTTAAGTCTATTTCTATTGAACTTTTTAATCAATAATATCTTCTCATCCTAATCTTTTCACTAAGTGACTTCTTCATAAATTATGTATTTTCTTATTTGTTTATTACCATTTTGGATACAGAAATATATCTCTTAAATCAATTTAATGTTAGTCAATTGATGTGTATTTAATTTAGTTAATGATGTATTCTTTATTTCCAATTTGAACTGGGATTTTAATCATTTTTCTCTTATATGAAAGTTACCTTTTTAAATTCCGAATCTCTAATATAGATAGTCATTTAAAATTATTTTTGTCTTAGTGCTATCTGGCTATGAAATGCTCCACCATCGGCACCTAAAATTATAAGCACTACTGAATCATTCAAATAGACACTTAAACTAGCTTCATTGATGAAATTACCGTAATCAATTCATATAGGAATCTAATGAACTATGATATGACCATGCGCTGCAACAGTAATACTCAACTAGTTGAGTCAGTTGTCATATTGAAAGAAGAAGAATGTATGGTCATTTGAAACAATTGGACAATGTATCTTTGACGAAAGTCGCTGCTGACTTTGATGCTTCTAACCCTTATTTTATTATATTCTCTAAATACTTATACGTACTTTATCTTTTATATTTTTATATAGAACATGTTAATTATGTTCAGTCTTTGCTTATTTGTTTTTTAAATGTTTTGCTGTCAATTCATCTCAAATAATGATAATTTATGAAGATTATAATTATAATAATATCTTCTAAATTTGCTTGATTGTTCTTGTCAATTTTTTTAGTATTCGCATGAATATTACATGCATTTATATGGCATATATGTATGATACAAAAATGACAAGCATTATCAATATAATATGATGGGGAATTTTTTGTTAGTTTTTTTTTCATTGGCTATCTTATTAATTCAACATTAGTTTATTTCACACCAATTGCATTTTTTTTTTTAAATCAGATGTTTGACAAATATGTATTTTATAATGTTATGTAATTAATTACTATTTATCTTTACCATGAAGATGATTATTATATGAATATTATATTAATTCATGTAAGTATATATTACTATATATGATATAATATATATCCTCTACTGAATAAGATGTGTATACACATTGGTACTTTACTTTGTATCGTGTGTTTATATGTCATTTTACGGTTAAATAACAAAGCAACTTATTTTATTTTGAATGAATGATCATTCAAGGATCGCAAGGATGTTTAACTAGTTGGGTTTTTATATATATAAAGATTTATGTGGCAATCAAAAATACTCATGTAAATGTTATGTTAGTTTTTATTGCATAATAATATGGTGTTTATATTATTATTTTATTAATTCTTGTAAGTATATATTATTATATATGATATATATATATCCTCTACTGAATAAGATATGTATACACATTGGTACTTATGTGTAAAATCATGCATTTTTCATTCATTGTATTTTAAGTTTAATTAATCTGATCAGTTCAGTATTATTTTGTTTAATGATTTAAAATTTAATATGTGACCAGATCAACAAATAAAATAATATGAATATTGATTTTCAATGTTTGATTTTCATATCTTTTATTTTATTTTTCTGTCTATTTTTTAAAATTTATTTAAGTACGTTGATTTTCTTCATGTTTTATCAGTTGAAAGCAATTATTATAGAATAATAGATTTTTTGTTTTTTTTCTTTTTATATAAATATTCTTGTAGATCCGTGAAAGAGCATAAATCGTCAACTAATAGCTTCCACTAATTTTCTCTATTTCTTTTATTTTGTCAATGATCGGCTTAATTTACATTTAGCTTTGGTTAGGAAAACATATAGTTATCTTGGTTTATGGTAAGAAGCATTCCTGATAATTGCCGTGAGGATGTGTCCTGATGCAAAAATATAACGTTGATACCTTGATGAGAGGTTTTAGACAATTGAAATTATTAGCGGCTGTTCTGAATATGCAATGATTTCCAGAGTGAGAAAAATTTTCACAATGACCACAGATACCATGAGTAAAATCTTGTCTTGTTTTCTAATGATTCGACAAGTTTCTAGATTTTGTACTATTGTATTATTGCGGAGGGAAACTTTTTATATTAGACCATTTGAACAGTAGTAGCAATATGCGACAGTATTTCCGTTGAGAATGCTGTTTTTCTAATGAGGTGTAATGAATTAATTTATTCATTACTTATTGTTATTGGCTGGTGAACCCTTTGAACAGTAGTAGTAATACCAAACTCTATTCTATTCTTGTTATAAAAAAATCTTTAAAAGTTTTTACTGCGAATATGAATGTGAAATTTCTCATCAAAATATTTTTTCCTTTGGAGGAAACTAGCCTCCACTGCGAAAACATTTTCATGGAGTTTAATTATTAATACGGAATTATGGGTTTTTGGTTTTGCGAGAATATGCTAAGGAAGAGAGAGAGGTCCTATCTATGCATTTTTGTTTATTCATATTGACTCAAATCCGTAAGTGAATTTTATTTTGTTATCTTTTACTTTTTTTTGTTTGTTTGATTTTAAAGTAAATTTTCAAAGTTTTTTTCTCCTCTATTGCATTGCTTGCTCTTATTTAATTCTCTTTGTTTTGGAGTTAGATGATTTTGTATTATTTTCTTCCCTTCGCTATTTTTCTGAATAGATGTTTTTTGGTTGTTAGCATTTTCGTGTCTTTAATAATTAAATTATAGTGTAAATAGGATTCTTTGTATCATGTAGTCTTTTGCTCGTATCAAAAATTTTCATATCCTTGATTATTTTTAAAAACTATTTTTTCTATTTTTATCTTTTATTATTCTTTTTTTGTTTATTTGTATGCTTGGTTTTTCTTTTTAACATTTGATCTCTCTTGCATGATCATCTAGAGCAGATGTTTTCATCTTGTTTCGTATTAAGAATGATCGAGTACATACATTTAAAGCTTGTCTATAATATTCTCAAAGCTTGTATTCCTGAAATTCTTGATAATATAATTCATTCTTAAATTTATACATGCACATGTATCAGGACTGTGATTCTGATCTGTTTTATTTCTTTAATTTAGTTTTGCTATGATTTTCATTATTATATTTGAAAGTAACACTTGACTCTTACGATTTGTTTCCATTTTCCAGTGGTAGATGTGTCTCTGATAGTGGTAACAGATAACATTTCTACTGTTGGAACAAAATGCATGATATTATGTCTTTAACATTTTTGTATCATTATTATTATTATATAAGAAAAAGAGAAAAAACAAATTTATTTCATATTTCTGGTCATATTATTTTTTTGTCGTCTTTTGGTTTTATTGTCATTAGTTTGAGAGTAGTCAGGTGTTACCATTAAAGAATATATAATATGTTATTGAATATTTCCAAATATCAATTATTATGTACATATATATCACAGTGTTATACAAGATTTTATTAATGTTTATTATATTATTATATATTTATTATGGTTTATCTATTGCATATATTTATCATTTACACTTTTCTCAATTAAAATATTATGATTGTCTTTTCTTGTCAATCTGAATGTTTTTGTTTTTTTACAAAGGGTATTTTGTATGTGAACATGTAAATTAATGTCTTTAAGAAATAGGCCTGGTATAGATTTTTATTTTATTCAAGCTTCAACTTTTGAAATCAATATGTTCCAATTTTTGATATAAATTTATTTATGATGATTGCATTGCACAGTATTTTGAAATTGTTAAATTTCATTCATAACTATTACTATTGCTTACTGTGCGTATGATTATTTTTTTTCTTTCCTGCTGTTTAACTCTGACTTGTTTGAATGGGACTGAATGCATTTGTATGTTTTGAAAGCTTTTGTCTTAACGGCATGATTTTGTGATGCATTGTGGATTGTTAATAATAATACTAATAATAATGATACTTCTATAGCGCCTTTTGCCGAGGCCTCAAAGCGCTTCACATTATGTTTGCTTTGCAGCTTATAGCAATGACACACTCACATTCTTACAGACACACACACACACACACACAACAAAATGGTCTGGTTGACAGAAATATGTCGTTAGCTAGGGGATGTCGTTATTCAGTAGTTCTTCATTACAAATGATGCTAAAAAAAATAAATTTGGGACTATAGAAAAATGTCACTGTTGGGAATTTTTATAATATTTTATTGGAGGTGTTGTCATTGTCAAGAGGTGGCACTGTAGGCTTGATTCGTTGAGCAAATTATTATTCAAATTCAAATGTATTACAATTACAATGTGATTTTAATCTGTGAAAATGTCTCCCATCTTTGTATGAGTTGACCTTAAGAAGGATAGTATAGGAGAAGTTCAAGTTCAAAGTTCAAGTTCAAAGTTCAAATCATTTATTCATCCTACATTTGCCCGGGAAGATCTTAAAAGTCAATGCACCTACAGCTTTTAAGAGGCCCATATAAATGCTTCCCATACCCAGCGTTCAGAGCCTTGCCATTGGTGTTCTGTTCATCCTTTTGCTCGTGGGTATACCCATAAGGGCCAATGCCCATGTGATGCTTATAGACAACAACTACAAATTCATCCTACATGGGGAATTTAATTCACAGACATGTTTAAAATACAAGACCTCTGCCATTACTGGAAGTTCAACGCCTAAAAGAAGAAAAAACATGAGGATAACTGACTTACTGACATACTGCCTTCAGCTGGCGTGATCATCCAAACTCACAGCTTCAGCTGTTTTCCTTATCTTTGCGACGAATAATGACCATTTTTTCCTATCCTGGGCCAGCTACCTAATATGTTCTAAATCTATATTTGTTGTTAGTTTGAGGATAATTGGGAATTATAATATATTGATGACTTGAAACTATGAAAAATCTTTTTTTCTATTCATCCCAATCGCTATTGCTTTTTTTTTGTGAATGATTTGATTATGTTGCATTATCGCAAATATTTTTAAACTTCTGACTTTGTTATTGAAATGCTGTGTGCTGCTAATTCACTAATTCTGACTAATATTTCTGGATTTCTATTGACATTATTTAATAGTATTTCATTTATGTACCATACTGGGTTTTTTTTTATTATCTGCGTAAATTCTAAAACCAAGGAAATTTCTAATTACTTGATTTAGTATTTCATTTATGTAAATTATATGTATGCTATTTAATGCTAAAACCAAGAAAAAGTGTCTAGGCTTAATTTTTGATTTAAGCTACTTGAATGTAATCCCTTAGTCATTAGCATTTGATTTGTGATATAAATTAGGTAATCTGTATCTTTCAAACCAACTCATTGTGGTGGGTTCAATTCAATTCACTTCAATTCAAATTCAAAATCTTTATTTGTTCCACAAGGGGAAATTCACTTAAGACATGCATACACATTATTTAAGAAAATTTCAAACAATAATGTGTTAAAATAGATACATGATAAATGCTTATCTTAATAAATAAGGTAAACAATGGTAATGATATATAAATGGATATATGATACATAGACAGATAAGTAAAATGTTTAGGCACAAGAGTAAGCAGATGTTGATAATTAATTATAGGAAGCACAATAATAATATGCAAATAAGAAGAAAGCAATACAGTGTAAGAGGCCTAGGCCTGCACTACTGTGAATACTTCAAGAATACAGGTCTAATAATCGTGTCATTTTAATAAAATATAAAATGAAATTCAGTTGTATTATCCTTTGTTTGATTACATTTTGGAAATGGAAAGCCTTTGTATTATGCTATTTTAAACAAGTTTAGCATTTTTTTTGTTTGCCCTAAGTTTGAGCAAAATTGTATAATGAATTATGAATGTGACTTTATCTATTTTACATTATATGACATTAAGGATATAAAGTATCTGTGTTGTTATTTTGATGATTATAAATAATGAATTCGTATACCAGTATGTTAGCTTAATGTTCAGCCACATTCCTTATCTATGTTTTTATTTCCTTCTAATATTGAATAGTTAGTAATGCGGTCATAATTTTATTTAATTAACATTTAACAAAAATCCATATTATGATATACTTATCTATATACCTTAAGAATTGTAGATTATTATGCTTTTTTACTTCTTTGTTGCTTTTTTAAAATGGTCATCAGAAGAAAGTGTAGATATAGTCTTGAGCCGTACTCATTCCTTGCTTTTTCTCTATTTCCTTTCTTCTTAGAATGCAAGCCTGGTTTCTTCAAGATGGGAGAGAACTGTGTAGCCCATTGTCCTCAGCATTACTATGGGAGTGTTCAAGCCATCCAACTTGCCTCCCCTATCAAGCCAAACTCCACCAAGCCACTTTTACACACTCAGGTTTGTCAATGCAAATTACAGCCGACTACGTATGCTTGTATCTAAATTACAACAAATGCTTAAATTGAATTCAATCCAAATACGCTTATAGTTGTTAGGGAACTAAAAATAAGTATTGCTTCATTTAGAGTTGACTACATCTACATCCATTGTATTTAGTATTTTGCATAGGGTTCCATGAAAAAAAAACGCTCGCTACGTCTTAACATCGCTATTAAAGCAAATTCCACTGTATTTGACCGGTCTTTCTATAGCAGCAGGGTTCCCAACTGGTATGTAAATCTGAAAAAGGTCTGGAATTTTTTAAAGATAAGTATTCAAGGTCGGGAAGAGGTTGGGAATTTGTAAAGTAAGTATAACCTCAAGGTGTGGAATATTAACATTGGTGTATGGAAAATTGTATGATTGTATGAAGTCTGTTCATGGAAGATTATATTTCATCTAATATGAGCGTGGTTAACTGAGTTGGTAGAGGTGTTGAACTGCTGTGGCTGCTACGACAGTGTGGTTTTTCCTTGGACAAGAAAATTTGTGTCAATTGCCTCACTGTATTCTGGTGAAATAGATTACCTGGCTATTAAGACAGATGTCTTGACCGAAAAACAATTGTTCCACGGCGAATGTCTCTTCAGTGTTAAATGTTTGCTGTTGACTGGGGGAGTAAACAAGATGTGAAGCGCCTTGAGACTTTGGTGATAACTGCGCTATATAAGAACAATCTTTACTTAGAAGGATCTTTTACTTAAGAACAATATAGTGCAGTCCGGATAATTCAAATTTGGTGGGAAACGCAAATGACTTCTATTTATCAGAATTCGATTTGTCTCCAAACAAGGGAAATAACTTGTAAACATGTCGCCAGAAAGACTACACATTGTACACGTGGGCTTTAGCCAACGCTTGCTAAACACGTACAGTGTATAGCACACCAAGGCTGTGCCCTGGCCGTCACAAGTTACACAATAGCACAGTACAATGTAGCTATCACTGCATGCTGTGTGGGCCCT
>JAUEKR010422394.1:0-12581 GCA_031762895.1 Corambe burchi
AACAGAAGAATATGGAAGCAAATAACATCAGACATATTGAGTAATGCCGAGGCTACTTCTTCTATTGATGATGGTGGCGGAAGGCGGAAAGGAAAGTAGAGTAATTACGCAGAATGATATGAATAGTTTTGACTTACGTTCTCCAATTCGATGGTGATTTCCTTGAGTTCGGCGGTCAATTTGGATTTGGCTTTCTCGAGGCTGCTGTTCTTCACGCGGAGTTGTTCGCAGCTGTCTTCCAATTCCTGGATGCGCATGTTCATCTTACGTCTGTGAATTTGAGTAGATTGGAAGTGTGAATTATTTATTATTGAAGGTGGCAGCGTTGTCATGGAAATTGTAAACAAATGCAGTTTTCTTTGAGGAAAAATACAGTGGAATAGAAAGGGACGGAGGGAGAGATAATGAAGAGAGTAAGAGAGAGTGAGTGAGAGAGAGAGAGAGAGAGGGATATAGAGAGAGATAGAGAGAGAGAGGGGATTTGATGAATGGAGAAAAAGCGAGAACGATACAAAGATGCATAGATAGATTTGTAGATGGATAGGTATATTGTTGTATAGAAAGATGGAAACATTATATAAGGAAGAGAGAGAATATCAAGAAGGAATTAGAGATTACAAACTAATGGAGAAATATTCAAAGGGATATAGGTGGTAAAGATATCAGCTGGGAAGTATATTATGTTATCACAGGTGTATCGTAGAGGTGCATGAATTCAATACAAAGAAATGACAACCATTTTACTCTTTGCTATAATTCCGTTACCGAATGGGATTATAAGAAATAGTTAACATGAAGACATAGATCTACCTATTATTGGCCGCCTATTCCCAACTCACCTCAGATCTTCCAATTCCTCATTCTTCATTTGAATTTCCTTTTCGTATCTAGTCTTGATGGTGGTGTACTCAGCGCTCAATTTGCTCAATTGGTTTCTGAGGTTGTTGGCAGATTCAACCTCTTCTTCAAGACGAGCGTTCAAGCTCTGGTAATCGCCCTGGAGTCCGGCAAGTTGCACCTGGAGGTTTTGTCTTTGCTGCAATGGAAACATTAGGAACGTGAATGTAGGATTATATAATTTAAACGAATAGATACGAAGATGAGTGAGCAAATGATTGAATTAAAAAAAAAGTAAAAAGTAAAGATTGTTCTTATATAGCACACTTATCACCGAAATCTCAAGGCACTGTACATCTCGTTTACTTCCCCAGGCAACAGTAACATTTAACACTGACGAGACATTCGCCTGTTAGGCGTTTTGCAATTGTTTTCGGACAAGACAGCTGTCTTAACGGCCAGGTACTCTATTTCACCAGAGTTCAGGGAGGCAATCGACGTAAATTCTCTTGCCCAAGGAAAACCGCTGTAGCGTGCGAGAATCGAACCCGGGATCATTGTCGTAGCAGCCTCAGCATTTCGACGCCTCCATCAACTGAGCTAACCACGTCGCCAAGTGCAAGAATTAAAAGGTATACAAATGAATTTAAAGATTCATGAAAGCAAAAATGCGCTAATAAAAAGGCGATTAATTATTCGGTTAAAAGAGCATGCTATACTGTATAAGACTAAACCTTTTCATAGCCCGATGCATGATAAGTACATTGATCAGGAATGAAGGAATGAATGGATAATTACACTGAGAACTAGATATATAGATGAGAAGATTCATGAAAACATATATGCTCTGGATTGAGGGTTCAATATGACATTAAAAATGGTTGAGGATGAACTACTGTGAAAACATGGGGCATGAGGATTTTCCTGTATTTATAATCAATACTGTATCGGTTGTCAACCATTCTTGAGACTTTTAATAAGTACCCTCTTACAAATAAAAAAAGCCTCTGATTCCTTTATTACCACCATAATGATCTGATTTGTACCCTTCATATGACCATCCAAATCATGTGACTTACCATCCTTATCATTCCACAAATCACATGCCTAGTACACTTCATATCACTACCCAAATCACGTGACCTACCCTGGCTTCGTCATCCAAGTTCCTCTTCAGGTCCTCGTTCTGGCTCTGGAGCTGGGACTTGGCCTTGGCCAAAGCAGCGTTGCTAGAGTCGAGTTCCTGGACTTGGTGCTGAAGGTCAAAGTTCTCCTGGGTCATTCTGGCCTTGAAGGCGTTAAGGTCATTGAGTTGACGGGTCATGTCATCGACCTGTCCCTTGTAGCGGATGTTGGCCTGTTCGGCAGCATCCAATCGGCTTTCGGCGGAGGCCTGGTGTGGGACAGGTTGAAAGAGAAAATAATAGTTTAAAAGTCAATTAAAAAGCTATTTTTTTAGTTAACTATTATGCCATGAGTACAAGGAAAAATGTCAAATAACAATCTTATCAAAAGGATATTATCATCAGTGGTCCGTCAACTTGGGTTGGACGGCTCGACAGAGAGAAGGATAAAGTAGATTAAAAAGTTGTAATGGGTTATGGTTCTTTCCACATTGAGTACAGCGATATTCAGCAAGAATATAAAGTAATATACTCTAAAGCATGAAATTTTGATGGCAGTCAGAGGTGTACAGATATAACTAAGTCTAATAATATCCTATTTTTTATTTCGACTGTAAACTTGCAGACTGTCAGCTTTTAAACAAATAATACAAACCTTCCCAAGAGTTAACTATGATGCATTTTGGTTGAAAAAAATGAATTCAAGACTATTTTATAAGTAATTTAATGTCTTTAACAATCATTTCGCTGTGACAAGATGAAGCAGACCTAATGAACACGCAGGTCAGCGTCCCCCCACCCCGGACGATTCCCAAATGGAATAGACTCAGTGCAGACATCATAAACTCTTCAGACGTAGAAGTATTCCAGTCTGCATTTCGACGTTAATGTGATACCCATTGTGAGGTTCATCAACTTAACATTACAGGTACAGATACAGATCAGGTGAATTCGTCAATCAAACAAAGAGTCTCACCTTGGCCTTGCTGAGGGAGTCCATCTGTCCTGAGATGGCATCAAGTTCGATAACAAGGGTTTGTTTCTCCTTTTCGATTCTAAAATTGGAATAAAAAAAAATAAAGATAGATGATAAAAATACTAATATTAAAACACCATTTTATTGCGATATGCTCCATCTATATAAACATCATTGTTTACCATCAACATAATGATCTTTTGCATCATAACGTTGGCGATCGCGCCTCTTCAGACATCTCCGTCATGATTTGATGTGGAAATTATGGTTATTGTCTTTTCTATATTCACCAATATTGGTGAGAAGTAAAAAAAAAACGATCGCCATAATATTGTTCATTCTTCTGTTCATTGTTTGACCAAGAAGCAATAAAAAACAACAACAAACGAAAAAACAAACAAACAAACAAAAGCCCATAATTATTTCTTTTGTTCTCTCATGAGCAATGCATCATGCTGACAAGATCGTATAAGAATGTCTTTTAGTATTTGATTCCGTAAATTGTAAGTTCTTAGATATCGATATTGCCAAAATGGAAGTTAACCAACTTTTCAAAGACTGCTACCTCTTAAGTTCTAAAATTTAGAACATCTTACAATGATTGTATTCGACAGTTTTCTGGCTGATTAAAATGTTTGAGAAAATGATTACGAATTAATTTTAAAAAAAGTGATGAATTGTCAAATTTCAGTAAATTATGGCAATCAATTCATGAAGACTTTAAGTAATCAAAGACTACTTAATTTCTATATAACATATTCATGTCAAGAATCATAACCTGAATGTAGTAATTGAGTCATCTAACAGTGGAATAGCGGTTATTGGGACGACTTAGTAGAATAAGAACTTTATCAATTATAGAGGTTCTATTGGGAAATGTGGCTGATTGCAGTATTTAAAGCAATTATTTGCCGGTTGATTCGTGCCGATTTAGCAGATTTCTGATCACCAAGGATCCCAATTACAGAGGTTCCATTGTAGAACTTAGTCAGAGAGGGTGGTCGCGTATGTCCTTTCCCTTCGAATCATGAGTCCATGACCTAGTTTCTGCTAGACTTCTCTGTCCTTGGCGATATTTCTTATTCCCAAAAGGTCTTGCTTGGTTTTCAGTTGATGACAGCTTGTTGGTCTTATATCTATGGCGTATGTGTGGTCAATTATGTACGCACCTGTTCTTGGTCTTGTTGGCATGGGCCAGTTGGTCATTCAGATCGTTGACAGCATCCTGGTGCCGCTTCCTCATGCTCTGCTCGCTCTGTTCGAACTGGACGTTGACCATATCCAGATCTTTGCGGAGTTTCTGGACTTCGATGTCCTTCTTTTTGCTGATTTCAACCTGGGTTTCGGATAACAGGATAATTAGAATTCAGTAGGAGTCACAAGTTATTACTTAACTTCTCTTTTCAGATATTTAAGGATGTTTCGCCTAATTTACTTATAGCAATATTATGTTCAGTATTTGAAAAAAAAATATTTCAATTTTTTTTTTGTAAATTATAGTTCAGTATTGTAGTTGATATAATTTGTAATTGTATGATGATAGAATTATGAGTATAAAGTTAATAATAATGGGTTTGCTATCTATACAATAAGATGGGTAATTATGTAGCCAACTCGTAAATCATAATATTTTGTTAAATGTCAGAAATAAAAGTGATAACGATGATGATAAGCAGCAATAATAATAAATAATGATAACATTGATGCAAATCAATTAAATTTCATATGCTAGCAATAGTTTTAATAATTATGTTGATGCTACGGTATTTATGCGTTTCGATGCTGATAATTTAGATGGTGACGATGATGAGAACGATGATGATAATGATGATGATAATGATGATGATGATAATAATAATGATGATGATGATAATAATGATGATGATGATGATAATGATGATGATACTGGTGATGATGATGATAATGATGATGATGATAATGATGATGATGATGAAGATGATAATGGTCATGATGATGATGGTTTAGATAATAATAGAAGATTACGTTAGTGTTAATAACATTGCACTACTTACATGCTGTGAGGTCATTCCTCCCTGCTCTTCCAACTGGTCTGCCAAAGTGTCATAGCGGAATTGCAGTTCAGCCAGCTGCTTCTCGGCCTGGAATAAATGAGAGCAGAGATTGTTAATACTAGAAAACATCAAGGTTTATAACTATCATTAATTATCTCATAATTTCTAGAGAGAATATTATATAATCGCTTGTTAGACAATAAGGCCTATAATGGTCCACAAAGCTCATGACTAGTCGGGGTTTCTAAAGCACTCACGAGTAAGAGCATCAACGATATATAATTCTTATTAGCTATGTATTTATCGAATTATCAGCAGGCAGAATCATGAGAAAAAACAACAACAAAAAAACAGAAAGAAAACAAAAACATTTTCTTCAAATAGTTGAAAATATTGCTCCTTAATCATAAATGTGGTTACTCTACGCCTTAATCATTCATTTAGCTTGTTTGAACTACCGACCAAACAGTGTGATATCGAGCATTCTTCGAGTTTACGATTTTTAGTATTTATTGAACCGATCCAGCAGCACTTGGGGCTATGACCTATTGGCTTGAAAACATGGCAAAGAAACTACATGTTTGTTTAAGCGGGTAAGTATCTGCATATAGAGTATTGGCTATAGTAGGTGGATCAGACAGGTACTATTCGCTATTATCCACAATTTTTAGTATAGACAGTGACGATGGGTATGAATATAGATATAGATTTATCACGACCTATGTATGGTACTTACCCTGACGCGACCCTCTCTCTCCTGGTCCAAACTGTCGTCCATTTCTCTGAGACGGTGCTGGTAGATGAAAAGAAAATAAATAAAAATTAAATTAATTTAAGTGTTTACGTACTAAGTTAATGACACAACAGCATAATTTGTTCCATTATGGCTTACAGTTATATAAAAGTACGCAATAGAACGCACGCTGTGCCATTGATTTATAAAATATAAGTGTAATCTTTATTTTATTTTAATTGTACATATAAATGATTAAGATTTATTGATGCTATTTTGATTAGAGTGTATGCTAATAAAGATATATTAGTTCTATGTTGATCATGAATTACCATAATGTTACCCAATGTAAACATACATAATTTAACCAAATGTTCTTAAGATGTTATGATAGATAGTGGTAATTTTAATTCTATTTTATGCTTTTTTCCCATACTCCATTCTCACTCTCTTCATTCGTTTTATTTCATATTTTTCTCATTTTCTCACTCTATTGCCCTCCATTTGTCATTCTACGTTCCTGTTTTTGTGTTTTCATTTTTTTTAAACGCTTAGTATTGCTATTTAAACGATAAAAACATATTTCATCGTCATAATCCTTCGTCATAATATAACATAATAATCTTAATAATATATATCATTTGAATAGCGCTCCACTCTGCATGTGCAGGCTCTGAGCACTTAATGAATAGTGTCACATTACAGTAATATATTATACATTATATTCTGCATAATTTTAATGATCAAAACATATTCGTGATCCTCTACTGCCATGCAATGCATTAAACATATAGACTCTAGTTGTCTTGCTATGAAAAAAAAATTAACATGCAAAAATAACGCATCGGAAGATTTCTTTTAAAAAGAATGAAGTAGAATCATGCAATCAGAAATGTTACAAAATGACTAGACTTGATAAACCTTTTCATATAAATCGGTTCATTAAATATTTTTTTAAAATTATTAGTTTAATTGTGCATAATTACTTAACATGTAATAGAAATGCATAGTATCTGATCTGATCTACTGATTGGAAACCCAATCAATACTAAGAAAGACTACTCTTTTTAATCATGACTTACGAGCATCTACTATGTCATATTTCACGAATTATTTCCCTTGAATTATTTTTGACTACGTTTGAAAGAGGGTATTTTTGTGTGTGTATGTGCGAGTGAGTGTGTGAGAGAAAGAAAGAAAGAAAGAGTGAGAGAGAGAGAGAGAGAGAGAGAGAGAGAGAGAGAGAGAGAGAGAGAACAGAGTGAGAGAGGGCGGGGAGAGAGAAAGAATGAAAGAAAGAGTATAAGAAAGAGGGAAATAACGAGAAAGAAAGGAATATTGAGGTTAACATACAATATATAAATTGCCATATCACTAAAGGTAGGTGCATATTTGAGTGGGCGCAGACAGAAGATAAACAAATAACCCAATAACATATGCCCGAATACTTTAAAAATCTTTCTATGACGTCATATAAATGATTTATTGTGAAATGTGCATATTGCATTAACAGTGTTATGACATCAAATACACCTTTCGCTGACGTCACGTAGCAAAACACCGTATACATGCAAGGTATACTTCTTCTTTCTGGCATAGTTATACCATTACTCACTCAACACACTGTATTGAAACACAATACCATTTAGGTTAATATTATGTATGTCGGTGTATCTATGAGTGCGTGTTGTGTGTGTGTGGGGTGTATGCAAAGGCTTTTAAGTATTTAGATATTTTGCGCGTGAGTACTGTTTGTAGCATTATGAGTGTGTGTGAGTGGATATTAAGCGTAAATATGCAAATTATGTGTTCGAGTCGAGAGTTCTTCTGGTGAGTATGTGTACTGGTAAATGAGATGGTAACTACCTGTACTTATTCCACCGTTAGAACTTTATTTTCTCTGGTATTCATAATAGAGTTTCAAAGAAGTATAATATTAGCTAGACTATATATAATGGAAGTCTGGACATATTTGTTTTCGAGCTGAATCAGTCAACACTTATATAATTGGTTTAATCATAGTATTGTGTAGACTCTAGATGAGAAAATCATGAAGAAGTTGGATAAGACCAAGGAAAATTGAAAAGAAAATACGAAGAACAAAAAGAAGTTATAGTAGAAGAGGAAGAAGATGAAGGAGATGATGAAGTAGGAGAAGATGAAGTAAAAGAAGAAAGAAAAAAAAAAGCAAGAAATCAAATAAACATGACCTACAAACTACAAACAAAACTAAAGAGCTACACAGGTAAGCGCAATATTGTCAAAACAAACAACTAATTAATCTATGTCAAGCTTTTCTCATCCGATGCTCACAATTTGTTTGTTTAGCAAATGTTGGATCAAACAGAGTCAATTTTCACAATATTATATCAAGTAACGAAACAATTATTTGTGGCATACGTGGTAACAAAGTTTAACCACAAGCTCTGCGTAAAAAAAAATGTATGGCATTAGTATATATCATAGCTATTTTTTTTACTGCTATTACTACTATTATTACAACTTCTACTATTACTATTTGTTCTTCATCTACTCTTGCTACCACTGCTACTACCGCTACTATTACCACTACTACAAAAACCATTACTACTACGTCTTCTTCTTCTACTATACTACTACTACTACTACTACTACTACCACTACTACTACTACTACTACTGCTACTACTACTACTACTACTACTACTACTACTACTACTACTACTACTACTACTACTACTATTACTACTCTAAGGTCAGCCGATGAAACGCCTTATTTATTTATATCGGTAAAATACTGTTGTATAACTAGAGCAATGAGGGTGCATGACGATCCATGGTAAACTATAGATAGGGCCTTTCATCAGCTTTCGATAGTACTACTACTGCCACTTCTAATGTTAGATCATGTCATAATCACGCCATTTGCATTATAGTGTGAGCATATATTCAGGTAGTCAGAGAGACGAGAATCAAACAATACAAGATAATAATATAATCTCAAAGATAGAGGTCGAAAGGTCAAAGTATCTTTGGTCTCATTTTACTTAAAGTTGAAGATAAGTATTTCCACATGCAGAAAGGTTTGCTTCAATTGCGATAAGAAAAAAAAGGTCAGTTGGCTTTATGTCAAAGTGCTTACACTAATAATAGTCTAGTATTGAGTCTAATTGAATTTGCATTGATCTAACCGTCATTTACTATGCTCAGAGCATTCATAAACTATGATTGTGCCAAGAAAATGTTAACATTTCTAACTCGCAGACTATCTCGCTCTAAAGAGCAAGCTTAAGGCGCTACTTCTGTTTTTTTTATTGGGTTAGTTTTACACAGTTAGCGTTAATCATTTAGTTGTATAATAAAGACATTTTATATCATGGATTCATGCTTTCCATCTTTCAATCTACAAATCTGTTTATATATCTAGTAATCGATTTATCTATAAATCGATCTTGATATCGTTGTATATATCAGTCTTTCTACCTTTGTAGATACATACACAAGCTCATTACATATTTAGCTATCTACACATATTGATATATCATCATACTTTCTATCAATCCTAAATTATATTCCACTCTCTCTCTTTTCTCTCTCTCTCTCTCTCTCTCTCTCTCTCTCTCTCTCTCTAACAGTTAATTTTGTCCCTTTGTTTTGCTCCTGAATTATTTTCCCTTTACGTACTTCTTGGAGCTATATAGCTGATCTTACAATGTGACCTACATAATCCTATAAACTGACTTCATTTCGTGGTTCGTTAAATTTCAATTTTCTCACCGTTGGTTTAAACTTAAATTAACTTTGATAGTATTTTTTCATTACTCCTTAACTTATTTACCTAACTCTTAAAAGAGTTCTAAACATTTAGCAAATTTTATAGTCTTCTGGTAATGAGGTTCATCGATTGAGATAGAGTCTAGGTTAATTCTATAGTTTATCCAAATTATTCTTTTCTTCAGTTGATTGGGACCTCTGATATTATAAATATATGCACGCAAATTTCCTTACAGAACATGTGCAACAAAGCAAACAATTTGAACAACAACAAAAAAAAAAAAGAAAAAAAGAAAAGAAAACCCTCAAAACCCAAACGTAAAAGAGAACTATAACAGGAAATTAATTCCATATTGTCTCAATAGTTAACTTATTTGGATTGTTAGAATCGAAATGGAATTTGCTTGGAGATACGAACAAATAAAAACAAACCAGAACATAACGAAAAGACAAAACAAAACAATGAATTCAGTCACAGTGTGTAATCATTAACGTCTTTTCTTCGAAATTTCGTATCTATAGCAACGCATTTATTGTTACTATAGTGATGCCTGCCAATTCCAACGTTGTGTTTTGTTTTCTAGCGCAGCGAATAGACTTGTTCAGGACATTATGATGATTGGCAAAGCTAAAAATCAAGATACCTCAGGTAATTTCCGTTGGCACAGGTAAAAGTTTCAAGCTAACCCAGGTATTTTCTATTGGCATAGGTAAAAACTTAAGCTGGCTCAGGAATATTTTTCCCTGACACAGAAAGTCTACATCTTGAATTAGCTCAGGTAAAAACAATTCTTGGCACAGGTAAGTTTAAAGTTACTCATGTAAGCAAAAAGAAGAGAAAGTTGGGAGTGGAGGTGGAGGAGGAGTACAGGTAGGGGGGGGGAAGACAATAAGCAAAGGTATGGAATTTAAGTTGTTTGCCAACTTCGTATGCTTGACTCACTCTCAGAGAATTAGACCATCGAATGGTGTGCTCATCGCCTGCCTTTTTTAACCATCTTGTTCGTCACTTGTGTTCATACCTTTTGAGAATTGCTGACGCGGCAAAAAATAAAATAGAGAGGAAGAGAGTGGCAAGGTAGACATAACTTGAAAGACGTGAGAGAAAGAGAGAAGGATATAAAGAGGAAAAACTGTGCGATATAGAGATAGGAGGGGGAAAGAGTTAGAGAGAGAATATAAGAGAGAAACTCAGAGAGATAGAGAGAAGAGAGGGTAGGGAGATAAAGAGTTAAAATTACATAATTTGCTGACAAGCTCGTGCTATACATAGATGTATGTAGATGGAAACCTGGTTAATATAAATAGAAATGAAGATATAGAAGAGAAAATGTCGAAGCATGTTAAAACTATTTTTATCAGTAAATAAACCAAGATAATATCTAATTTACTGTATGAGAAAATTATTCAGATATTCAAAAAAGAACAAGATAGACTGAATGAATGAAATCATTGACGTTAGAGATCGACAGAATTGATGGAATCAATGTTAATGTCTTTAAATGATGTTAAAGAATAAAGGGAAAGTGAAATGGGTCACGCTAATTAGTTCAAGTGTGTAGTAGGTGATGAAGATGAAATAGAGTGAAGCTTGGAAAGTGACACACACATATTGTTATACCATTAGATAGTTAGAGAAAATGTTCCAAAAGCAATCTTCAAAAGAAGAAGAAGATATGACAAAGGAAAAATAATATATCACGAGGATGAGAGGAGAATAAGAAAATAAGACGTATGTGTATGAAATAGAACAAGAAATAGATGTATAGCTATATAGATATAAAGAAAGAAAGACACATAGATAGATTTTTATGTAGCTTCATAAATGAAAACCGGTCTTTTTAATAAAAAAAAATATTAGTAAAGAAACAACTCACTATAATGCATTGATAATATTATCATAAACAATAACAATATTCTTGAAGAATTTGGCTAAGACAATTAAAATCAGCAGGTGTGTTAGCTATTTCCTCATAATGCACCAACATGCATCAATCTACTAACAAGGCAATTCAATGAAACGTAGTGATGAAAATATGCACACGCAAGCCAATTCAAAGAGAAATAGGGAGCACAAAAAGCAGTCGAGAAAACAAACAATAAGAATGTTTTCCATTAAAGGAACACGTGCAGTGCCTATTAAAAGTTTCATGGTAAAATATTATCTTCAAAGAAATGAAAAACAGAATATTCTCATTATTACTTTGATCATTTTAGTTCCATAATACATTGTAAGAAAGAAAGATTAATCGGTTTGTATCCATAAATTGTCACTTTTGTGATTAATGAATTAAAATTATAATTATCATTCATAAATGAAGATAAAGAAACTTTCTAATATTTTGATTTCTCGGGGTGTATTATTGGATAGGAATTCACAATAACATTATGATATGGTATTTTGTTTCATATTTTAAATAATCTCCAATAACAGAATCAAAACAAAATAATTACCATAAATGAATACGTAAACCTGAAGAATTTATTTTGAAAAAAAAAATGTGAAAAAGCTCGAAGATCGCCCAAACTATTTATCTACGCTTTATATGTACTAATATTCTTGTATGGGGAAAAATTCAAATCGGGAGTCAAAATAAACAGCAAAGATATGTTTCCATTCTGGTCTTGGGTAATTTGTATTGTCAATCGTTTTGTGGATGGTGGCTCACAGCAATATCACAAACACGCGCCTCAAAATTGGATTGGAGGTGGGTGGAGAAAAAAGGGAGTGGGGTAGAATGTTGCTTTTTTCTCATCAAATCCTCAAACATTGCTATTACCAAACGAGAAACTAAACCAAATTTATGTACAAACCAGGATTCTTTGGCGTACTTATTGTTTGGTTGGTTGGTGTGATTTTGGGAGGTGGTATTGATTGGTTTGGTATGAAGGAGGGTGAACAAACACAATTATCTTAGGTGTTTTTGTTGTAATTTGGTTGGTTGGTGTGATTTTGGGAAAGAGCATTGTTTGGTATGAAAAAGGGTGATCAAACACAATGTCCTTAGGTGTTTTTGTTGTAATTTGGTTGGTGTAATTAATGGTGGTGGGGGTATTGGTTGGTATGGAGGAGAGGTGGTCGAACACAATGTTGATAATCCAGGGTTTTGGGTTTCGAACCGTCTA
>JAUEKR010422616.1:0-12574 GCA_031762895.1 Corambe burchi
CAACTGTAATCAAAATTTGCAAGTAACTACACTTCTAAAAAAGAGACAAAATACTCTGGTCCTAGACTAGACTATGTCGTTGTCCGATGGACAAAAAATTGAATGCTACACTCCGTGTAATGCAATGACGCAAAAGTTGTTTCATTATAAAACTACCAGCGACTATGCTCCGCTTGTAGGAATGTCGTTGTGGGGTTCGAAAAACGATCCTTATATCAAAAGTTGGTTACAATTGCTGCAGTTTACATTGATATATAAGTGTCATTGCATGGAAAAAAAAGATCACTGCATCCTAACATTGCTACAACAGAGTTCTCTACAATTATAGTCAACTGTATTGAAATCCATGTAACATAATGATGCAAAATTTGTTATTTCAAGACTACAGTTAAACCATATCTAGAGAAAGGTGTTCGCGTATGTCCCTTCACTTCGAATCATGAGTTTGGGACCTAGTTCCTTCCAGAGCTCTCTGTCCTTGGCGATGTTTCTTAGTCTTGTTTGGTTTTCAATTGATGGCAGCTAGTTGGTCTTAAATCCAGGATGTATGTGTGGTCATTTGCAAGTGCTTCTTGAGATAGGATGTCTACAATTAGTTGGACGTCTTTGTGTTGGGCAATAAGATGATAGGTCTGCCTCTGAATGGTTGTCCGGTGTGGAAGTACATGTCCTGTGCGGGGATGTTTTTGCGTCTATTTTCTCAAGATGGGTCCAAATAATTGCCATTGTTGTTTTGTCACTCGACTACCTATTGAGTTAGTATTGCATCGGACGTATAGGTCATGCTCAAATCTACTTAGCAAAGATGCAAAGAAGAGTCCTTAGGAGACACTCTTTACAGACAATCACGTGCAATGAGTATTAGACCATTGGCAGAGATTGAATCAAATCATAATGATCCATAGTTTCAGAAGCTCCTATGTATGTTCCTTATGAGTAGAGATTGAGTCGCCTTTGTAAAATGCCATCCGAAGCTTGATAAGAGAAGTGGTGTTGTAAAAATATTTATTACAACAAAAAAAAGCAATATAATTCTTACCTCCCGACCATCCTCGCCTTCGCTGAGCATTCCGCATCCGTTTTGTCCTGAACCGAATACAACAAAAACATGTCAAGCCGAGGCAGAGAATGCAGATAATGATAAGTGCGATGAAAACGGCCATGAAGATTCTCGGAGAACTTATATCTGAGGAATCATCGTCTTCATCATCATCATCAACTGTTAAAAAAAGAAAGTGAGAATAATAAAGATAAAATATCAAATCTTTCCATCCAACAACAACGACAAGTATAAAGATAAAATATTTTTATTTTTCTTCTTACGATATGCAAACTAACTTAACTACAATTCTGCTGTGCCAAGGCAGAGCGACATATCTGCACTATTTATGATTCTGAGTAAAATGCGAAAAACTTTTGGTTGCTTGCCCAACATAACTTTTATCTCAACTCAAACCATTTTTGAATGATCTAAGAGGGTGTGCTTATTATTTAATATGCAAACTATACTTAATCAGAGAGGTGAAATAAGTGAAGATATGTCGCTCTGCCTTCCTCTTTTCCAGTGATAAATAAAATGAGAAACTTAAGAAAACGACCATTATTCAAAACATATTTTACTAACATTTCTCCTGTAACTGTAAACATAATTGATTGGTGATTGTAGAATTTTTGTTTTGATCTTCTAACCCGGACTATGTGTTTTTCACTACTGGTACCTTGCGTGAAAGAACCACGATAGAGCGACGCAACTGCCCACTTACGCCGCTCTGCCTTAGTAAATTACATTTCCTATGGCAGAGCGACGTAAATATGTAGTTATGTTGCTTTTCCGTAGGAAATATTGGTGTGACTCTCCAGTTATGTCTCTTTGCCACAGTTAAATATTATACTTCCAATGCATATACGTTTTCCTGCCTTTGACACAATATGCTAAATGGGTATGAGAGTCCATTGAATGAAAAAAAACATCAAATATCAAAATTTGTAGATACATCGCTCAGCCTTGGCACGACAGAATTGCTGATGCGCCTTTTTATATTATTAGGTACTAAAAAATAAAAATATATGGTGCTTTGATTATAATGATCTTATCAATAAAGTTCGTTTTAGTTCATGTTTGAATGATTCAGTAGTGCTTAACATTTTAGCAGCTAATGGTGTGGCATTCCATAGTCAGATAGCAATGGTCTAAAATGAATTTAAATGACTATCTAGATTACATCTTTCTATCAAATAATACATTTGCAGTATTTGTAAGAGTAAGTTGTTTTTTCTAATAAAAAAATATATTTTATTGGCTACATTTTTAATATAACATGGTTAGCTTTATTAAGGAACATTCGTTCCTAATGCATATAGCCCATTATGATTTGTGGTAGAATTTGTAGAAGAGAACTTCTTTCAACAAAAGTTGCTATCTAAGTAAAACATTGACAAAGTGGTCAAAACATACAAATATCATGCAGAAGGTAAGCTCTCCTTAGACCTGAAGATCCATGAGACCGGTGCTTATTCCTGGTCTCTGTGGTACAAGCTAGCTAAGACCTATGATCTTCCTTGAATAGGATATTTGTCCGACGTAGGTTATTTCACTAGAATTGTTAACCGGTACTCTTTTTAACACACAAGTGAGTGAGTAGAGCGTCTTCTTAACGACACAATGCCACAATGCATGGATCAGGGTTTGAGCCCACGACCTCATGATCATAAGTCCAGATGTTTAGCCCCGCATCAAGTATTAGAAGATATGGAATTGAATTAAAACCAACAATAATGCTCCTTTCACTTACCATCAATCTGACGTGAGAAATCCACTTCAAAAGCAAATTTCCCTCTGCAATAACTCATAACAGGAGCATCGATGTCAATGTTAAGCTCCACGTATCCACTTTCGGTTTCAATAATATCGCATATTGGCTCTGTTGGCTGTCCAGAAGTATATCGAACTGAGTATGGGTCCATCCTGATCTTTTTACGAGATTTTTCCGGCCCCAGACTCACATCAATCTCACAACCCGATGTAGATTTTGAAAGAAGAGTAAGGAGAGTCAAGCATCCTTTCACTTTACGAAATCCAACTCTGATCCTCAAAGATTCTCTGCCAGGACACGGCCCAATATTTTCACCAGGCAGATAAACTTTGACAGCAAATTTGTCTTCACCCGCATACTGGTAAGCGGAACAGTAAGTCATGTACATATTAACTGTAATAGGAAATAGAATAAAGAAAAGAAAAATTAATTAAATTAAATGTATACATTTGACTTCATAAGTATCAAACTAGGTTGATTTGATATTCTGATGTAGTAATCCTTTTATTGTAGAACAGCCTCTATACATATACTTATTTTTTTGTATCAAATATTATAGTTAAATTATAGTCAAACGATTTGTTATGATAGTCTGTACGGTGCATTTGTGTATGCAAATATGTATGTATATATTATATATGAATGTATATATGTAGTGTATGTAGGTTTGTGTATGAATGTATACATTTTTAAGTCTACATATGAATATGCTGAAAGTGTATTATGTATAGATGTATGAATGCATATTATGTTTAAGTGGTTATATCTGTAAATGTATTATTATAAGTTTTTAAACGTTATATGCAGGGATACCATTTAAATACTTATAGATGTACATGCATTTATCACATTTGTTAAATTTTATTATACACTATCTAATTTTATTATTATATTTTCATGTCGGCAATAATCCATCTATGGATTGATATACTTATTTATACACTTCAAATATTGTATTATTTCTATACTTCAAAAATCTTATTTTCATGTACTCTTATTTATTTATACACTGTACATTATTTTTAAATCGACAATAAAGAATATTTCAATTCAATTCAATTCAATTCACTTCAATATACAACAATACAAAATACAACCTGCAGTAGGGAACTTCTGATGTAGCGATTCTTTCTTTCTTGTCCCAGAAGGACATCGCTATAAGCATAGTCAATTGTAATTATACTATGTATTTATAAATATTTTTAATTCCTTCAAATGAGATAATGAGAGAATACTTAAAATATTAATTAGAAATTAGAACCTGGCACAAATATTGTCCTTTGTTATGTAAATATGAAGTTACATACACTAAAGCAGCTGTATATCAATACATAACACACAAAAAAAAACTAAATAATAAAAGACGAAATTAGATTAAAAATTAAATATAATAGTGCTTTATCTTTTATTTTTTTCAAATGCTCCAAACATCTTATAAAGGGGTCCCACGTCAGGCCTGTTAATTCCAATAACATCCCACGGTACATACAGAAGAGCTCCCAGGCATTCTGATAATATCCATCCAAGTCTATTATGGTGCCAAGTACACATTGCATATGAGTGCAGTGAGGAAATGTGAGTTCAACTAGGCCCTGTTACTATAAAAGGATACGAACCTGTGACTTCCAAATCACAAGTCAAGTATAACATACCACTTGACCACAGAGTTCCATAATTAAGAAACAATCAGATATTTATCAATTAACCAATCAACCAAGCCACAATATCATAAATGAACATCTACAAATTAATTAAATCTTCAAACGTTGTAACCTTTCAGTATGATATTAACCTGTAGTCCACAAACAAACAAAAAAAAAGATAAGAAAATTAAAAGAAAAAGAAGTTAAAGAAGATAATGAAGAAGAAAATTTAAAAAATAAAAAAATGCGAACATAGTCCTGAAAAAATAAAAAGAGGATGACTTAAAATAAATGAAAAGAAAAAGAAAAAGAAAAGGAGAAGAAGAAAAAATAGAATAGGAACAAAATGAAGAAGAAAAAAAAAGACAAAGAAAAGGGAGAAAGAACAAGATGAAGAAATAAAAACAAATGTCGGCAAGAAAAAAACAATCTGAAATCAACATACAAATTTTAAGCTTAGGCTGCAAGGAGACTGTTCCAAGAAGCCTTCTCTGAGTAAAAAGATGTTCAAGGATGGTTGGACAAATTCTGACGGATGAAGGGGCGACCAGCGCTAAAGTTACAACAGTTCCATCAACACATAAATAGTATGGGGCACCTTTTGGTCGTAAATGTGAGCTGCAGTATATACCCTGAAAAGAACAATCATGAATATGAGAATATATGGTCATAAGCCAAAAAATAAAACTACACAAATATTACACGTAGATAATTATATGAGGTTTTATAATAAATCACGATCAACTGAGCTTAAATGCAGGCATAAATAGTGAGCAATTTTCGAAACATTTTTTTACATATCATAATTTTACTGAATATACAGAGTTTACAGAAGATACCTAAAATGTTATTAAATTCTTTTTCACCAGCAATCAGTAAAGCAATTGATGCAAACTTTCTTGTCTAAGGAAGAAAAAAGCAAGAAGTAAGAGCGGATATCAAACCTGGAACCATCATCACAGCAGTCAAAACAATCCGCCTACCTTCAAACTAAACTAACCACACAGTGTAATTAAAGTCGACTACACTTGTAGCGAAGTCTGGTAAAAAGATAAAGAATCGCTACAAATGAAATTTATTACAGTTGCTATATTTAGCATTAGGTTATAGGAGCAGTTCCATGAAAAAAGAATTGCTACATACAAAAACAACTTCACTGAGTTCACTACAAATGAATAATGAATGTTCATTCAATAACAAGTTCAGCTATTGATGATTCCACATACCCTTTCAACTTTTTCACTGCTGAGGACGTTTACGTTGAACTGACATTGTAGCCGCATCGCATCATCGACACCCTGTAAATCCACACACAGCTGATGGCCAGGCATGTCAAACGGATCTTTTACATGAAAAGTTTTCGAACAGTAGAAGCCTTTTTCTTCTTCAGAGCAGTTGTAGCGATCTAATTTGACATAAAGCCGATAGCCGTTTAAGTCTTCTCCTTGAAATAATTCATTCCTATCACATTCAGCAGTGGAGGTAATTTCCACTGTAAATAGAGAAAAAAAAAGGAATAAAATATAACAATATAGAAAATTATCATTTGTACCAGTAATTAAATTATATAAAGCAGCGGAACCTCGCTTAGAGGGACACCTTGGTGGGTAATAAAATCATCGCTATCGCCAGGGTTTCAATTAATATATTTTATAGCAATTGGCTGCCGAGAATTTTGTGGCAATTGCCAATTTGCCGGGTTTATCGATACCTTAGGGCCCCAATTAAATTTTTTTTACTGTATCATAAAAATAAGAAAGGTAACCGACATAAATAAAATATGAATGAATTACATAACTATATAATCACCAAATACATGATGTAAATGTGTACATAAATGCAATGTAGGCTTTTCTTCGACCAAATGGTCCATTAGGTTGATGCTTATGCCAGGTTTTTAATGGTAGTGCAAGCAAGTGGAAACCTAAGATCTCTCCTGGGTCATCGTAAGTTTACATCCCTAGTTTTGTGAACTGGTATTCCTATTTAACACCTGAGGGGATATTTCTCATTCCACGGACAGTGCATTAGCCAATAAATAATAACAAGAGAAAGAGACCCTATACATGTTTGCCAAAACAGAAGGGAGGGTGGGTTTGGTACGATGAGACAAGCATAACGAGTTGTCAAGATGGGATAGCCTACACACAGATTGTGCAACGCAGTAACTATTGTGATTTAACATTCATAACAGAACACCAACCTCATAAAACAAATCTACTTTATCATTTACCTCAAATTATCTACTAAACCTTTTTCATAGCAAGAGTGCTGATAAAATCCCATTTTTTTACCAGTCCCTTCATTCAGTTATAACAAGATTCTACTATATAATATAACAAAACTGTGGCGTCAGTGAGGCAGTGGCTGAAGCCATTAGCATGTGATCATGAGGTTGAGGGTTTGAGCCCCTGTTGTGACGTTGTGGTGCAGTGTCCCAGGGGAAGACACTATACACACATATTCCTCATCCACCTCAGTTGGTAACAGAAGCACTGGTTCAAAAACTTGGGAAGTAAACATACGATAGGCTAGCCTCCTTCCAGAGGACAAGATCGTCATTCTTCACTAACTTGCTCAATAGGAACAGGGGATAAGCACCGGCCTCATGAACCTTCTATTTTAATATATCAATATAAGTATAAGGCCTATAAGGGCTTAGCTTAGGTTGAAAAAAAATTTAATGATATTAAGCCCTGTTTAACTGTTTACATTATATTAGAGAGTGATGTGCATTGAAGGATACCTTTGGTACTGGTCAATAAGAAGAACCAAGAGTTTATAATCCCAGTTTATAATATAATACAGTAAGTAGAGCTCTAAAGTGGCATATACTCAGAAAAAGCATAAACTTGAAAATAGTATTATAATCTAAATTCCCTGTGTTTTCATGAAAGTAGTGTACATGATCACAGAAAAGGTCAATACGAAATTATAACTATTTTCACCCAGCCTAGGAGAAAACAGGATATAAAATTGTCTGTCTGCTTCAATTCTTTTTTTGTTGGACAATTATAATTATTTTTCATAGTCATATTATTTGAAATAAATTAACCTAATATAAATACTAAACAAAACAACAAACAGAAAAAAAAACAATCAAGGAAACAATTGACCTTCTTTCAGTCGCTAGAGATCAGCATTGTCAAGAATGGGTCATACTTAAGGAACAATGAATGCCTACCCAAGGGAAGTAACCAATAAAATTGTATTCTAATGCTTACTTCAAACAACTGAGCAGCCTAAAAGGACTATTTCTTATGACCTCAGGAAAAGCTTTAACTCCCAAATAGAGTAAAGTTGGAGTGACACCCGTCAATTAGGTCAATTCTAAGGTCTATTATAAAGATGTCATAAACAAAACTTACCTTCTCTGGGTATGTAATCTCCTGGTGCAATACTTGAGCTGTACGCTTCATGTTTTTTGCAATAAACCGTTAAAAATGAAGATGCAGAAAGGAACATGAACAGAACACAACAAACAAAATGAGTCTCTGATTTCTTCATTGTGTAGCTTGTCTGTAATTTGTGATCAATATATAGACTATTGACTCATCTAATATTATTTTATATAATCTGTTTCTTCAATTAAAAAGTAAAAATGACACACTTATTATACTTATTATCTAGACTACTACTATTCTCTATATATATATAATCTTACATATAGAAAGACTAGGGTCAACGATAAGTTTGCATTATATATTATATTAACAACGACAATTAATCTGTTGTTTCTTTACTTCCACTTGTTCCAAGAATAACAATAATAATAAATTATTAGAGGTCTATCTATAGATAATTAGATAAGATAGTAATTTATTTGTATCCTTATCTTTTGGCACCTTATCTTTTTTCACGAATACCTTTTATCTAATATGTAGTCTAGATATACCTCTTGAGTCTAAACTCTATCTTACATCACAAGGTTGATAAAATACACACAGCAAATGTCTACCTATCTAAATTCCATTTTCCCCCATTACATTACAATTATATAAAACGTCTTGAAGAAATAAACAATAATTTCGACGCCATAACACAACACAGCAGAGGCTGATACAAAACTACAAAACCTCAGCTCTTCCACTCTTCCTGTTTGCGACAATCGATTTGTCAACATGTCACCTGGATGTCATTTGACCTTTGACCCACAGGTGTAACGAATTGATGTTAGCAGACGCAAGTAGAAAAAGCGTCGACTCAAAATGCAATTGTTACATATCCACCAATACCTATTAAAAAAAAACAACAACAACCGAACTAAAGTTTTGAATCCCTCTGTAAAAATGATGATTACTTGGAACAAACTTACTGTGGAATTATTCAATATAGAATTAGAATGGGATTTTGATACTGCAATCGTGTGTTGCATTTCTTTTATTTACATTATCTTTTACTCTGGTGAAATACTCATCATGAGTGTGTCAGCTATATTTTATACTGACCCTAGACTAACCCATGCTTTAGTGAAAAGCAAAGTTATGTATCCTATATCTATCTAACTATGATATATTGTTTTGTTTTATTAATCTACATAGGTAAAAAAAAAATGTATAGCATAAATAGCATTCATATAACGCTTTACAACATTTTAAAATACAAATACAGATACAAATACAGATACATTTACAGATACATTTACAGATTCTCATGTTCTTTGTTGCAATTGATACGAGGTACCGGTATAAAAAAAATGCATAGTTAAGTACAAAAAAAAAAAATCAGGTCTAGACGTGGATCTCATCATATTTTGGAAGTGGACATAAAACAATAATTGTATTCTGATGTAACGACTGAAAAAGAGACCTTGAGTCGTATACATGAAGGATACTAACCGTGATTATCTCTCAAATCCGTTTAGGTTATTCTTTCTTTTTTTCTTCCTCTCTCAATGTTGCCACCTGACTCAATTGTGCTTGCGTATTACTGTTGACTGTGTAGGAATTATTTCAAATTTTACCCGGATGGCGGCTTTAAGTAGCCTGCTCTTTGCGATTTTAAACAACTAAGAGAATTTTAAGGTAATTAGATATAAACAAGGGACCTTCTAGTTTTTCGTCCGTATTCGAGCGGACTAGACGTCAGATCCTAGCTTCATTAGGATCAGGGGTGTGAAAAACTCAGAACAAATAAATAGTTACGTTCACCCAGATACGAAGCCGGGTCGTTGGATTCAGAAGTAGACATCGCTACCGCTGTACTACTGAGCCCCCATTTTATACAGTGGAACCTCTGTAATTGGGACAATCATCAATCGACAAACCCGGCAAATTAGCACGAAATCAAATGATGTCGATGTCATCTATTCTATTCTATTCCATTCTAGCTGTCTGATATGTGAGTCACTCTATCATTCTAACAATAAAATTATGTCTATGGCCGAGTACTCATTGTGCTTGAATGTGTATGGGTGTGTGTGTGGGGGGGGGGGGGTATAAAAACCTTTCCTAAGGATTTAACTATGCGCTGCTACTAAGCGAATTCGAATCCACAACCTCAATGCCTTACCATATTATTTATGATACATCGCCGCTGGCCTGTCGTCGATTCTTTCCAGTTACTGAATGTCTTGCATACAACCTATTTAAGATCTATGGCATATCCTTACCTGATCTTGTGATCAGGGTTTAACCTATATACACTGTACTTTCTATAGTGATCTTTTTTTATCATAGCTATTATGGATGGGAGGCACTTCTACCCTATGCATATAACTAAACATCACAGCATCGAATATATTATTCTTGAAAGTATTGCCGCTCGCTACTTCGACGACACCCTAACCCTAACCCAACGTTCAATAAATAACTATGTAAGAAAGTTCTGTCGAAGGGTCAAATCTTGGTTTCTGGAGTTTATATGAGTGGCCCCTGGTGACTGATTTTGGGTCTACCATGAAGAGTTTATCCTGAGTTGCGTACAAGCAATGTGTGAACTTATAATAGGTCTCAATCATATCATGTCGATAAACCATACTTGGTAGTCGACAGTAGTCGTACCTTTTTTTCAGACGCTGTTCTTAACTGAGGTCCTTGAGTCCATGAACTACATTTGTTGCTCGCCTAAGCACACTCTCAACCAGCTTCTTATCCTTTTCAAGATATGGTGCCCCAACACAGTTTCCGAACTCCAAATGCGGTCTAATCAAAGCCACACACAATAACTTCATAATGTCACAGTCAAATAATCAATGGATCTCCTTATCAGTCCAAGCAGTCTGTTAGCTTTGTTCACCTGCCTTTCCAAATGCTGTGAAAACTTGAGCTCTGGGTCCATATGAACTCCCAGATCTCTCGCCAATGTTGTCTCTTGTAAATTAACTATCTCCTCACTCCCATGATTTCTCATTTTGTAGTTTTTTTTCTTCTTTTTTGGTTCTGTTATCCAAATGGAGCATTTATCACTTGTCGGCGTTATAGTTTTGCTGCCAGATATCAGCCCAATCGACCAGACTATCAAGATCACTCTGAAGTCTCTTTATATCAACCTCCCTGTCAGCCTCATCACACGCTTAGTATCGTCAACGTACATAGAACATAGGCATGATACAGTCTCTGGCAAATCATTGATGAATGCTACGAAGAGTGATGATCCAAGCACGCTGCCTTGTGGCATCCACTCCTTACATATGCCCAATCTGACAACTGTTAACCGCTACCACAAACTCTTTGACGTCTGTCCGTAAGAAAATCAACAATCCATGCAAGTACTCCACCCCGGACTCCAAGTGCCCTCAGTTTGACTTTTAGGCGCTCATGTGGGACAGTCAAACGCCTTTGAAAGATCTAAGTAAATGGCGTCCACGGAAAACCCAATATCCAGTAGAGATGTCCAGTTCGCAATGGTTTGTTACACATGAACGCCCAAACACAAAGCCATGCTGGCAATCTGATAACAATTCCTACCATAACTTTGCATATCACACTTGTAAGGCTTACAGGCCGATAATTTCCTGATGAACACTTTTCTTTTTTCTTAAACAGGGGTGTGACTTGCGCTTCTTTCCAGTCTGAAGGAAGAACGCCTTCCATCAATGATTTCTCAAACACGAGACCCACAGGGTCAGCAAGCTGATCAGCTAGTTCCTTTAGTGCCCTACGGTGGAAACCATCCGGACCTGGTGACTTGTTTGGATTCAAGGAATGAAGTCGTTTTCGAACATCATCACTGTCAACAGCTGTACTCTCCAATTTAGTGACAGTGTCTTTCATCTCACACTCTGGCATGTCATTAAGGTCCTTATATTATGTGAAAACACTACTAAAAAAGGAGTTTATTTACCTTCTGTATTCTCCACGAAGAAATGAGATTACGTTGGGATGAATAGACATATCGGAGACCTTGAGAATCTAAAACTATATGGAAAAAAGAGTATAAATGTTTTTTTTTGGTTGTAATATCAAATACGTAATTCGATTAATAATCTGTTAATACGTATACTACCATAAAGTCGTCTGTGTTTACTAGTTAGAGCATAATATAGAAGATAATTATTACATATAACTACCCTTATACCTTCTACCTTGCTTTTACCAACTTTTTCTTTCAAGTCTAATTGATGTTAGGTCATTTTAGTTCTTCTTCTTCTCATTCTTCTTCTTCTTCTTCTTCTTCTTCTTCTTCTTCTTCTTCTTGTTCTTCTTCTTCTGCTTCTTCATATTCTTCTTCTTCTTCTTCTTCTTCTTCATCTTCTTCTTCTTCTTCTTCTTCTTCTTCTTCTTCTCCTCTCTCTCTCTCCCTCCTCGCTCCCCTCTCTTCTTCTTCTTCATCTTCTTCTTTTCCTCCTCCCTCGTCTACTTCTTTTTTCTTCTTCATCCTCATCTCTTTCTTTATCTTCTTGTTCTTATTTATCTTTTCTCTCCTCCTCCTCCTCCTCATCATCATCATCATCATCATCTTCTTCTTCTTCTTCTTCATCTACTTCTTTTTTTCTCTTCTTCTTCATCATCTTCTTTTTCTCCTCCCTCTTCTTCTTTTATTTTTTCCCAATATGTCAACTGACCCTTCAAGCAATGTGTTTAGGAAACGTTTGGACGATTTCAATAATAATGATAATAATAATAATAATAATAATAATAATAATAATAATAATAATAATAATAATAATAATAATAA
>JAUEKR010422948.1:2469-12558 GCA_031762895.1 Corambe burchi
TATCATAGTTTAACGAATATTGTATTGAGTATTGAGTGTGAGTGAGTGAGTTTATGAACTCTTACTCTTGACTCTTACAGGTCTTAGGGACTAAGATAGACTAGAAGACTAGACTAAGATCTTAAAGCTCTAGATAGATCTAACTCTCACTCGGTCTCTAAGAATACATATTAGATGAGTGTAAGTGTAAGTGTAAACATTCGACCACAACATTTAACATTGAATTGAATTGCGGAATTAAAATAATTGTTTTGATCATCAAAGTCAAAGTCAAAGTATTCAGTATTCATTCATCATTCATCATTTATCTCATCATCATCAAGTCAACAGTTCCACTTTGATTTTCAAGTTGAAATAATGTAAGTAGACTAAGAAGAGTAAGATAAAGGTGTTGAAGTTATAGTTATATGGTATAGTTATAGATTAAAGGTAATTATAATGAAATGTTATAGGGATTAATATAAAATTCAATCAACTAGTAGACTAGATAGATATAAATCTAGTAGGTAAGTATATTTTTGTTCTCTTATAATGGCATTGTTTCATACTTATTCTTATATTTGTAAAGGGAGGCAATTAATGATTCCTTTTGTTTCAGTGTTATATTGTCATGGGTGTATGATACAAGGTATGATGGAAACGGATCAATTGAATGAGGCTCAAGGAGTTGGTCGGGAGGATGGCTGTTCTCCTAACCATCCATCTGGGAAGCCTATGCGTCAACTTGAATTTAATCAGGTCAGTGAAGTGTAATGTGTGATATTCTCCTTTCTTTTATTTCATATCCCATATAATATGATGACAAATTGAAAATTGCTCAAGAGAAGAGCTTACTTAATATACTCATGGCATCATATATTTCTAACTTCATATGTAACTTTGATGGTTTGTTATTTATATTATAAATACAATGACAGATTGACCTTTTTTTAATTCCTGCGAAAAAATATTTTATTTGACTGACAAAATGAAGTCATGATATTGTTAAATTAAATATTGGATTTTGAATTAATTTTATGTTATAAATAAGAAACAAATTATATATTGAAATATAATACAATGTAAAACAATTTATGTTATATATAATAGATATATGAATTGTAATAATTATTATGCTTATTATTTTTTTGGAGAATTATTTATTTTTTATTTTTAGGGGTCTGGTGTTGGTTGGTTGATTTTTGTTTATAATATAAGTTTTATTTTTATTTATTTAAATTGTCAATATAGGCAATGTCTGATTTCCGGCACATGTTTCCTGAGACGGATGAGGAAGTTATTGAAGCAGTGCTACGGGCCAACAGTGGAATGGTTGACGCAACGATTGACCAATTACTAACAATGAATATTGATGCGGAGCAAGTGCGAGAGATGTATGAAGATGACGACGACCTTTCTGATCATATACTTGTCTCTGTTGAACAGGAGGTGATGGTGCAGGAACAGGGTAATCGAGAATCGAGGATGAAGGTTTGTATCTTGATTTCTGTTGTTTTTAATTATGATATAATAAATAAAGTAAAGCAAAAATATTTGATAGTGTGTTATAATGTGATATTTTTGTATTTTGATTTTGATATATTTTTTTAATCCTGCTATTTCCTATAGGAGCATAGGGTCTCTACTCTACATCTCCACTCATCTTTTTATCTGTTACCTTCTGTATGGTTTCTCTTCATGGTTTTATGTAATAAAGTAATACTCATTTGATTGAATGCCTGTCACATTAGTGCCCACTTTTCGTCTTTAAAAAATTGTTATAAATATTGATCATCATTATGAATTATTAATTTAATTTTGCCTTCTTGTCCAAACTGCCTTTACTACTTGGTTTCCCTGCTTCTTTTAGATACCCCAAGTAATAGTGAAACCTGTCTAAATAGCATGAAATCACAGACAACCAATTCAGTACAATTATATTTTTTATCACTTTAATCGTGAAACTCTGATAATGAGGATGATTTACTAATGTCTCAGAGTAACGGTTGTTAAAATTTAGTGATGTTTCACCGTATTATTATTGCTATTATTACTATTTCATTTATCGGAATATGAATATGGAAAAATGTTGGTATTTGCTCACCAGGACCAAATTTTTGGTATTATATACGGCAACAGACGTGGGGGGGAAGGGGTTTGTTGCTTTAGACCTGCTGGCTGTGCCACAGGTGGGTGTTCCCTAATTGTAATTTGTCGTCGCTTAAGGCGTACCAATCACAGACTGTCCTAAAAAAGAAAAATCCCCCTAAAGTTTTCAGATTTTGCTTCTGGTTCTATGCAGCTGATCTTTGGACTCATTCTAAACGATCAATATCTGCTGTCCTCTTCTTTTTATGCTTTGTCTGTTAAATCTGTCTGCTGACGAAGCTTTATACCGAAACGTTCAGTACTGACTTTGTGTCTTTTATGCAGAGCACATCCAACCTTTTTCTATGTGCGTATTCCTTTATCTTGCTCTATGGTGGCATATTGATATTTTGTCTGATAATGGGAATGATTTACAAATGCCTCAAGAGTAACTGTAGTTATAATTTAGTGAGGTTTTATTTCACCGTAATATTATTCCTATTCAATTTATTATTATTCAGAAGCGCCATCACGGAGGAGGAGATTCGTCAGAGAGAACGAGTCGTAAAGAAGTAGAAGACTGCCCACCTTCTTACACGGAAGCCGTCAAGTCTCACCTCTCTCATCATCACCATCGAAGTGGTAGGCATCGGCATTCTCCTACAACAAACGTGGCTGCCTGTGGTGGTCTCTCTGCCAACGCAAGTCCGAAGAACAGCTCATCCAGCGGTGGTGGCGCTACTACCAAAAGTGTTAATAGCGGTCATCACCACCATCATCACCGGTACAATTTGAACGGGATGCAGCATTTGCTCGACCTGGGCCCTGAGTCTGCCCTTGGTGGTGGTGGTGGTGGGGTTGGTGCGTCTGCTACTGCAGTCGATGGACACGGGACCTCTCGTCACGGAAAACATCACAGTCATCATTCTTCTTCCAGTCACAGGCGCCATGACGATTCATCGTTTGATCCAATCGCATTGTCGTCGTCACACCATAAAGTGAGGCCCGGTCGCAATCTACTCGCCTCAAATTCGATGTCCGCTTCACATTCTCAGTTTCAGCACCACAGCGGTGGGGGTGTCGACGGTTTTGGAGGTTACCCGCGACCACGGAAGAGCTCGTTGGACAGTAACGATTTTCATCACAGCAGCAGGTCTGGGAGAGAGAAAAGTCCATCTCGTTGGCGCATGTCTCATAAAGAGGTAAGCGTTTTAATTAGTTATTTCAGGGATGTTACTTTCCAGTTGTTATCAGTTATTTCAGTTATTATGTTATCGTTGTCCAGCCTGATCTATCTGCACTTTTATTGATAGCTCAGTCAACTACGTTTTTAACAGTATTGGTGTGGAGCAAGAAAAACAATCTGAAGTTCACTACAATCATGATGTTTAGCATTGGGGTATAGGGGCGTCTGCATGAAAAAAAAATCATTACATCTTAAATATGTGAGGTCGAGATTATTTCTTTGGGTAGCATAACTTATTGCGATTTTATTAAAATTCTTAGATCGATTGCTGTCCATCACATCATTATGTTTTTAACTGTTTTTACTAAGTACTTGCATGTTATGACAATGAATATGAATTAGTATTACTCAATAAGTGATTGTAAAACGCTCTGAGCATTTCAACAGATTTAGAAGAGCGTTCTATATATGTACTTTATCATTATCATTAAGAAATTTGTTATTATTGTTATTATTGCATTTTTATTTGTAAAACCAGAAAACCAGTCCTAAGCGTCCAGCATATCGAAATTGGAATCCTCCTCTGTTGGGAACCTTGCCAGACGATTTTCTTCGGATCACCCCGTCATCGACCACCACCATCGGAGCAATATCAAACAACCCTTCTCCTTCTCATCTTCCACTGTCGTCTGTCTCATATCAGCCCGGGAAACAAAGCAATACTCCACATCTTCACAGGTATGAGAACACTTAACTAACTAGCACAGGACTAGATTACAAAGTTTTATGTGTAATAAGATTTTTATTTTGGCCATACCTTCGCAGGTATGAAACTCTTGTACTTGATCAATAAGTTTTATATGTTGTATTTTTACACATATTTACTGATTTTTTTTTTCAGTATGACATGACAACATAAAAACAAATGTGATATAATAGTGCAATATATATGTATTAGTTTTCATGATGGCCATACCTACCATTATAACTTATTATATAAGTGGCATGTGTAGATCATTCGATAGAATGTCAAAATGATGTGGCTACTGTAGCGAAGGTCCCTTTTTTGATTGCCATTCTGAATACACGTGTGTTTTCCTTGGACAATAAAATGTGAATCAAGTTTTTCACTGAGTCTGGTGTAATATAGTACTTTGCCTTTAAGACAACTGACTTGCTTCTGAAAATGATTGTAACCTGACTAACTGGCACATGTCTTGTCAGTGTTTAATGTTTGCTGTTGACTTTGAGAAGTGAACGGTATGTTAAGTGCCTTGAGACTTTTTGTGATATATTATGTTTTTTTGCATTTTTTGTCCTTACTTTAATAGTCTTTACTAAGATTTTGAGCTTTTTTATCTCGCAATCTTTAGTCTCTAAAAATATATTTGAGCATATGAAGCTCATTCAATTAGATTGAATTGAATTTATCACATTTATTTGTCATTTTGTACATAAAGCTTACAATAGAAATTTGGTTTGGTTCCTTCAAAAGTATACATAATATATAATATATAAGAGACATATATAAAAGACAATGTATCATCTATCAATGAATTGTTTTCTTTTTTAGAACATTTTCTGCCGTTGGACCGGAAAGACCAAAGTTCTCTTCTTCTACGGTTCACGGTGCTGAGTCGAGACTTTTTCAGTCTTCGTCAGTCAAGCACAAGGCACCACACAAGCCACATCGCTCTCTGTCTTTCGCCGGTCACTCTAGCGAGTCTGTGAGTCAACGAAAAGCAAAGAACTTGCATCCGTCGGTAAGTAATTTAAAAACTTTTGTAGGAAGGAAATTGAAGATATACAGTAGAACCTCTATAGCTCACAATTTATGCAAATTGTTATATCATTATTGAGTGTTTTTTGTGGTTGTTGAATTTCGTGTTTAATTATTAGTTTAGCTGTTTGATGATATTGTTGACTAGCAGTCAGTTTGTTTTTATGATCCACTTTGTTTTGACTAATTGCTTCATTGTTAATAGCTTATAATTTTGTTGCCAATAGATTGAATGAGAACTCTACATTCAAAAACAATATTTTTATTACCTTATTACCCTTGTTAAGCAGACCGACCCAAATAAGCGCTCTTCTTCGAAAATCACAGTTAACAAATCTAAGATAGGTAACAAACCATCCTCAAAACATTGTAACTTGCTTTGGAAGGTAAAACTAGTTGTGTATAGAATATATCATCTACTCTGTCGATCTAGATCCTAAATATCTGAGCTAAGTAAGTTGATTGATCATTTGAATTGATTGGAACTTTGTTTAAATCTAAATACTATCGAGTCTTTATCTAGTGAACTTGTTTTGCTTAGCAAATAACTGCACCCCTATTATATGTCTAAACACAGTTCTTGATAGAGATAGTACGGTATATCATCTACAAACTTTTAAGGACACCTTCATTGTTTTCAGCTTTGAGCATTTCTGAAGGATAAAGTAATATCAGAAAAGGAGAAATTTTATACGAGACGTTTTCCCCAAAATTGTTGCATAAGATTTATATTATAAATAGTATTTATTATCAATCAGAAGAGTGAAGAACCGACTGTAAAAGATAAATATTTTTGGCATAACACAAGTTTTGCACCCAAAGTCTTTATATTACATACTAGTTTGTTATTTGATTACTATCTTTAATTCTTTTCTCTCTTCTTTTTCTTTCTTCTTCAAACTTTTTCAACACTCCTGAAGGGACTCGCCCAGCATGAATTTAGTCAGGATTTCCTTCAAGAGAGAATGAAGGAGAACGAACGGAGGCGATTACGCATGGGTTCGAGTGGATTGGACCCAGAACTGGCTCAATATCTGGCCGATGAGAGGCTGGCAATCATGCTTCAGAACTCTGAGTTTTTGCAAGAGCTACGTGGTGATCAGCAATTTATGATGACTCTGGAGAGAGGTGAGCAATGTATTTGAAATCGATTAATAAATGAATTAATGAGTTAAGGAATTGTATTATGATCATATCCTTTTTTCATTTGTAAATGGTTTAAAAGCATTAGTTGTTTTTTTATATAAAAAAGGATGTGTGCTAAACTTCATGTATGGATTAAAAAAAAATGATTTGGCATATTTTTGAATGAACTAGTTTTAGACATTCTGATTACTGGTAAATACTGTTTCACATTTTGAAAGATATTTTTTCTGTTCAAATATTCATACTTTGGGGATTGTATTCAGTTAGTTATTTAATTACCATGATAATTAATAGTATCTATTACAGCACAAATATTTTTTTTCCAAATCTTCACAACCTTTGTAAATTTTGGATTGATTAGTTTACATCCCTGTATAATGATAATATCTAACTTGTAGTCTGAGCATCCATAATCACTCAATATCCATATCCTTTTAATATGTTTTTCTTTTTCTTTTCTTCTTTCTTTGTTTCGTTTCAGATCATAAAGACATGGAGGAAGGAATCTCAAGGACTGATGTCCAGCCAGAGCCTGTCAGCTTTTCCGCACTCAATTCAGATGAAGAAGGTTAGTTTGTTCTTTTTATAATTATTTCCTTTATTGTGCAATAGTTACTGCCTCACGGCAGTTAATTGAAACTTTTTTTTCTTAGTTTTTCTTTTCCTGGTTCTTCTTCTTCTTTCCTTTTCTTTTAAATCTTCCTGTATTGTAATTTATATATTTATTTAACTTTTCCAGCAGCACTTGGGGCTATGATCCTTCGGCCTGAATTCATTTATTGAAAATATTAAGGTTATAATAGCCTCTTAATTTTTCACCATTTTTACCTCTTATGCCTTTTTTTTTTTGTTGTTGTTGGTTTTCTATTTATATATTTTTACTTGTTGTTTTTTGGTCTCTGAAATGTGTCATGGTGGCTCTGGGCTACCAACTACCCTGGATTTTTAGGGATATTCTAGATTCTAGTCCCCAATCCTGAAGTCCTGAATTTTGTCTAATAACCCTGAATTTTGGGGATGCTGGACAAATGATACTAAAACATTGATGTTGTTGATTCATTTACTTCAGTTCTTTATTCCATTGCATCTCCAGAGTGAAGATATAGGATAGTCTGATTAGTGTATTTAACATTTTTTTTAAAGTAGCCTAGACCAGGACTTGTATAGAGGTTTAAGTCTAAGAGGTGTATTTTTATGGGAATAGTAGGTTAATGTTTGTAGTATTTACGCAAATAAGTAATTTGTTTGACTTATAAAATAGCTATTACTGCTTGTTAGGCAATTTACCACTCTGCTGTAGGATCCTGAATTTTTACCCCTAGTCCCTAATTTTGAAGACATGGATCCTTGATTTTGTTTTTTGTTTGAGAGGTTGGCAGCCCTGTGGTGGCTGAGCAGTTAGGGCATTGGACTGCAAATCATAAGGTCAGTTGTTCAGATTCCCTTACGAGGCAGCGATGAAGTATAACAACACTCGGGTTTAATGTTGAAATTCAACAAATGGAGTAGATTTATATACACAGATAAAACAAAAATCGGAATGTTGTTGCCTGTTTTATTTTTGACCTTTATTGTCTCACTCGATTCAATTCAATATGTCATCAATTTGTCTTTTTACTGAAATCAGAAGACTATGGCCTCTTAATTTTCACATCTATTGTCTCAATGCATCATTATTAATATTTATTATGTTTTTAAATTTTTTTAATTACGTTTCACTTTAACAGAAGGCTATAGGCTTTTTTACTTTTTCACCTTAATTATCTCACGCCATTATAATTTTCTCTTTCCATTTTATTATTTCCTCACTGAAATCAGAAGGCTATAGAATTTTTATTTTTCACATATTTATGATCATAGGTTATTAATTCTATTCAATACAATATTTAAGGCGTTGCGATCAATATTGATTTTTGGTTTGATTTTAAATGTTACTTCTCGCTTCAATCAGAAGGCTACGGTGAGGATCGTAGAGACAATCTGGAGGCTTTCCCGTTCACTCAACAGCTACCTCCAAACGCCAAAAGTGATGACGTTGAGCTTAGGAAAAAGTTGAAGCACATGGGTAAAGGTAAGTGTTCATACTAGAGAGATTTTTTTTAAAGAGCTTTTCTTGAAATTATAATGGGTGAAAAGTAAAATAATGATTGTATTTACAGTCGACTAAGCTTGTAGTGTTGTCATTGGGGAACCAGATAAAGGATTGGCTACAACCGTTTTATTTAGTAATTGTATAGTAAAGGAAAAATTGGTCGCAACAACCGAGCTCGCTGCAAGTCAAGTTGATTATGTATAGCACTCTTAGCACCAAAGTCTCAAGGTGCATTGTAAATTGTTTACATCCGCTAACCAACATGAAAATATTTCACACTGACTCTTATACTCACATTTGCCTGTAAGGCATGTTACAATCATTTGTCGGACAAGACAACTCATCAACTGTCTTTACGACCAGATAATCTGTTCACAAGAGTTCAGTGAGACAATCGGTGCAATTTTTCTTTATCCATAGAAAAACGCAGTAGATTGTGTGGGAATCGAACTCGGTAACATTGCCGTAGCAGCCACAGTAGTTCGATGCCTCTATCAAATGAGCTAACTACGTTGCCAAATGTTTATCTTAGATAGATTTTGTCGACTCGGAATATATACAACTGTTCTATGTCGACCAAACCATAATTATGCGAAAAATCAATTTAAAAAATTATTTTTAACCTTATGAAAAAAGTTGATATAGAAGAAATTAATGTATTCTTGAGTTATTCAATTAAGATTGTGATTTAGATACTGCAATTGATGTAGGTGTAAAGCATGAATTTAGAATTACTAATACAGGACTGCCAGCTACCCTGAAATTTTAGGGATATCCTGAAATCTAGCCCTCAATCCTGAATTCCTGAGTATTGTCTGAAACTGTATTCTGAGGCGACGATTTATCGATGACTTTTATTTTTATTATTAAAAAAAAAAAGTATAGTAAAGTGATGATGTATTTATATCGCACACATACCACAGACAATTCAAAGCTCTTTGAAACTGGTCTACATCCCCAACTGAACAGAACATAATTAACACTCACAAGGCATTCACCTGTTACATGTTATAACCAGGTTTTTTTCATTCTCGGTAAGACAGCGGTCTTGACAGCTATGTATTTTATTTCACCACTGTTTAGTTGGTCAATCAACGCAAATTTTTTCACCAATTGAAAAATAGCAAGTTATAAAAATGGGAATTAAACCTAGGATCTTCGCAATTGCAGTCAACTAAGCAACCTACAGAAGACGTCAAATCATTATCCGTAGTATTTAATAGCAATTAGTATCGTATGTCAGCTTTTGACCAAAATCAGCTAAGTCTTGATTCAATTTTATCTTTCATCATTTTTTTTTTTTTGGTATTATATCTATATGTCATTTATACAAATAAAGGAGTGATATGTTATCAAATCCAAATTTGTCGTCAAAATTGTTAAAATGGTTTTATGTTATTGTGGTTGTTTTTTTTTGTTTGTTGTTATTTTAATCTCTGATCACATTTTTTGTTTCATTGAGTTGTCTAAAATAAATTTTCCTAATTGGTAATGCTTTATTTTTTTTACTAAAATGTAAATATATGTTTATTATTTATTTATTTATTTACTTTTTTCTAGCTTCCAAGAAACAGTTTGCAGCTCTCGCCAAAAAGTTTTTCACCAAGCGAAAAAAGAAAACAGCTCACCAAATGTATCCTTTGTTGTTGTTTTTAATCTAGTAACTTTGATTACAGTGAAACTCGGCCATAACGAGACCTCGCCCTGTTCCAGGCATAAATTCTCGTTTTATCCGAGATTACCGATGTCTGAGTCCAAGGAAACAATCATAAGGGGGAAACAACAGAGATTTGAAAAAAATTCTTGTTATTTCCGATG